>JAOEHT020285306.1:0-10373 GCA_025448195.2 Parazoanthus atlanticus
CCCCCCCCCCCCCCCCAATAAACGTTTAAGGCTTAACAGTAATTCTAAATGACACTCTATTTTTTTTATAAGAACATGTGCAATTTGACTGAGCCTTAGGATAATTTATATTATTTTAGCCCATACATTTTCTTATATATTTGGACAAAACCCTTAAAGAGTGTATGTAAAATAATTTTCCATAATTACATGATTTGCCTGCAATTTAAGAATGGAACATTTTTGGGGAAAACCGAGTTTAGAATGGGTTTCTTGGCTTTCCACATATTCGTTTTGCAGCTTTAGCAAAATCACGAATTTGTTGATAGTTAGCTAAAAATAAAAAACCGCAGAATCCACAGTGGTTTTAAAGCATATCTGTTGTTGTGTAAACTAGCTAATTATTTAGTGGATTCTTGTTTGCTATATGAATACCAAACTGCTGGTTTTACTGATTCGTATTTGTATTGGAAATTATTGGGACAGAGATTCGATTCAATGGGTCCCTAGTTATGTATTCCTGCTACAGAAATTAGTCTTTCTTTTATTTTTTATTTAAAAAAATTTATAGTGTTTCGTTGCCGTGTTCGTTTATCGTGTATAACTACTACCAATTGCTTGCAGAGCGATGTAACCATTATCCGTGGGCTCTGAAGATGTTTGTGGGAATTCTGATTTGTACGTTGTTAGGACTAATTGCGAGCGTGGTGGCTTCGATCATCGGTTGTGTTGGAATACGCCAAGGGGCTGGCAAGGTGAGTAATGCTGGAGTGAGGTCAACTGCGAGCGCCCAATATGTAACCAGGTGTTGCTTGGAAGAGAGAAATTCCCTCAGTTATTTAGAATTTATAATGATATCTATTTGCTTCAAAGTTGCACCCATTTCATCTAACTTGCCTTCATAGTGTAAGTACATCGGGGTCAGGACATACAATAGTTACTTTCGGAGTCTATATCGTCCGCGTGGCGGTATCTTACGGTCGCATATATTCACTCTTAAATGCCTAGGGTTACCGGTTCGTTGCCCCCTCCCCCCCTCGTCCTCCCTCAAGGATTTTCGGACCTCAAAATGACGTCTAAAATATTGTTTTCCAAAAATATCTTAGGAAACAAACAAAAACTACAACCAAATCAGAAATCCAAGATGGCGGCCAAAATTGCTGATTATCTGTTCCCATAGCAATGTTAATCAATTAATTGGTAATTGTTACCACGGAAAGTAACTATTAAGTTGTGATTCTCAACCGTTTTGAAATTAGTCTAGGGGATCCAACAAATCCTCCCTTTATGCCTTTATCTTTGGCAAAATGGCTTATGCATTTAATGACTTTAATGCTCATCCTTCAGGGCCCGCCTCAGTGTTCGAAAGTACCAAGCCAAGGGTTGAAATTTTAAGCCATGGATGGGTTTACTTCATATCTTAATTACCCACGACCAGCTCCCATCTGGCCTTGTAGCTCAGTTGGTAGAGCAACGGTGATCTGTTCCGGAGGTCGTGGGTTCGAATCCCACCTGGGTCAGAGATTTCTTCTCTTTCTCCGTCTGGGCCTATTTCCTTTCTAGGGCTATCGCTTAGAAATAATTGCTGGTATATTTTAGTACAGTACTTCAACCTACCTTCTTTCTTAATGACTGACATTTCCGCAACAACACCTTTACCCTCTCTCTCAGGATGGAGGGGGGGAGGGGGGGTTGTTGCAACCCCTCTTTTGGATTCTTACTCGTGCCGTTTTTGCATTTTGTCTAAGATTGCCATTCGGTCAACTTACCTACCCTTTGTCTATATACCCATGTATCCATAAATAAAACTTTCAGAAAGTTTTACCATGGAAAATGTTGGGTGAGACCCTAGGTCATGGCATAAATTATTTAATTAGAGTTGAACAAATTATCGATTAACAACTATGACCAAATTTTCCATATGCATGCGAAGTTTCAAGCCAATCGAAAATTTATTAGCCAATTTAAAGAGGGGGTTGATACAACCGCCCCTCCCCCTCCTGAGAGGGAAGGGGTGGAAAAATACCACGCACGGAGGCTTTTTTAACCCTCTTTCTCAGGTAGCTTCAAAAAAGGTCTCCTCTCCATTTCATGTTATGCTAATTTATGTAACGAAATTATATGTAGTATATAAAAACGGTAAAAAGAAATAAACTGAACTGGCTGAAAAATAACCGGACTACGTAATACAAGTCGAAAGGACTAGCTATTGACAATTTTCCTATGTTTTTCCTCTAGCCGTCGGTTGTGCTTCATCCAAGATCGTCGATGCCGGGAACTCTGGGACTCTTGCCGACGTCTTCAACGTTACATCTCAATGTGCCTCAGAACCAGGCCTCCCCGGCCAACACGTTGCAGCGGCAGAAGTCGCCCAAAATGTTTCTTGCAATTGAACCTGCAGAGTTTTCAGGCGGTCAAGAAAACAAGGGTCAATCGGAGATTGACGTGTGACGCAGTTGGCTTTACCTTAGGATCGACCAATGTTCAATCATATAATAAGATGTAATGTACCCTATTACCAAGAAACAGACTACGTTGCTGGCTTGCTCTCACGGCTAAACCGCTCGTTTATCCGCTTTCGATTAACCAACCGTTCCAGCCACGCAGGCTAAAACTGCTAGATAACAAAAAGTTTAGTTTTAGTTTATTTAATTTGTCACAGGGTAAAGGAACAGAACTTTCGTCGCAATTGAGACCTAACCCCTACGTTTAAAAGGGCTAAGATGATCTTAATGTAAAATTAGAAAAAAAGTTAAAAAAAAGTGGAGAGTAGAAGAGTACTGACTGTGTAAATTACAAACAAAAGAAATATCTGGCATTTTATATATTAGATTATAAGTCAATCTCTTAGAAATATACATATTAACAAGGCTGTTCTTAAACAGATTAAGTGAAGTATGGGACTTAATTTCGGATGGCAATGAGTTCCATAGTTCAGCAGTCCTAATGAAGTATGATTTTCTATAGTAGTCCTGATTATGTTCATAAATTAAGTAAAGAAAGGTTTTCATAAAACAATGAATGCACTCTGGATACTTTAAACTAAGACTGGAGGAGTAATTTTTTAAACAAAAGCACGTGTTTTTTGCGTAGGCGAGCAAGCTACTAAATATGGTATGTTTGTCGCCGTAAGGTTGGGTGTAAAGCTCACGTTTCGAACGTTAAAAACCAGTCAGAGCAAACTGCTCAGTAATATGAGTGGAATGTTCTGAACCAGAAATGTTTTATTCTACTTCCATTTGTAAAGTACACGTTTTTTCGAATTTATTATAACAACAGGGAAAGCAATGTATCCCTTGGCGGTAACATGATCAACATGAAGAACGGTCCGTTTCTTGGCCAAATTCTTAAAAACAAGGAGTTTGGATCGCGATCATAAAAGAGTGCGTGCTCGCACAACTCCTCCCTTTCCCCAATTCCCCTCGACCGAACAATAATCCACTTTGAAATCCAAAGTTTCCGAATTTTACAACTAAATAGGACAAAATTTAAGAATGTGACTCTGATAGACAAAGCAGTTTAGTCATGGATGTAATGCAAATACTCAGATTTCTAATTTGAACTACATATTACTACTCACACAGCTGACGGGAAATGGGAACAGCTGAATTGCTCTATTTTGCTCGTAATTCACGATGTTTAACTAATTGTATAAATAATCCAGAAATTAAATTACCTGAATATTAATGCAAGTTAACCACTGACCTATAGGCTTACCTTTTCACGTCATTCTTTCTATAGCGCGGGGTTTGCGAAACCTTCTTTTAATGTTTTTCAAGAGTCAATCAATGTTTTGTCTACCGCAGGTCTTTTGCTCCCAACACAAAGTTGTATTGGTGAAGTTATCAGACATACATTTTTCAAAAATGATTTCGGTGATGGATAAATTCCATTTTATACAATTAGTCAGCTTAATTCAATATCGTTCGTGCTCATACTATACAAATCCCTATAATTTGTGACTCAACGTATGCAAAAGTTAGTTTGCCAATGATTTACAAAAAAAAATTGTTTGTTTGTTTGTTTTTTGTTAGCGTGGTTTACAAAATATTGTTTTATAAGTGTTGGAAAGTGTCGAGCTTGCAAGCAAGTCTATCACGCTATCAACTCACGATGAGTGCATAATGTTTCGTTTATTTAGCGATTGATGAAGAAGCTAGCTACTTTCGATAAATCACCTCACAACGTAATATAGCCTCTTCTCTCGTAAAAAAATGAAAGATTGTTTTTAATGTTTTCAGCCAAATATAATATTATAATATATAATATAATTCATATTATAATTCTACAATATGACTGATCGAATAGCCGGTCCCTGCAGAGTAAAAGACGAAAGGACCAAGGTTGCTTTATTACGCGAACAAGTTGCGTTCTGGTCGAGGCTCCCATTTTCGGTAAATCTAATCTTTATTATTCTTTCTTGAACAAAACAAAGGCATTCACTCTTTTATTAGCTAAATTTCATCTTTATATGTAAAGTTAAAGATAGCCCAAATGTTTGGGTATTGCAAATCGCTTTAAAGGAACTTCCAGCCTCAAAAATCATCCTTTAAATTCAGGCTGTTAGCTAACGTCAAACCAAGAAAGCCCTCTCTGTCCACCAATGAAAGGAGATAAATAACTTCAGAATAGACACATTATTTAGTGTTCTCTTTTTTTAGAATTTAGGTAATATTGAAGAGTCAATGAATGGAAGCAGGGTTCACAAAAGGTGTGTATTTTTTCCCGATATTCTTGAATTGCATTCTGTGTATTCAGTTCCACGTGGCAGATGAATTCGAATCTGTTATTTTTGCGGAATAAGAGCACACAGAGTACTCGTAACAAATCGCGCACCCTTTTGCAGCTCTTTTGGCAACTGAAATTTCGTTACTTTAATAAAAAAGAAAATCAAGAGCTTCTAGTTGCATGTTCTAAAAACGTTTAGCATTTCTGTAAAGTGTGACGGAAAACAAAAAATAATATAGTCGCGTTGGTTTAGCATAGTTAATTTTGATAGAACTATCGCGATTCTCTATTCAACATATCACTCACTTAACTTTTCTATGCTATGACAATGTAGTACCCAATTAAAAATGTATAATGTTGGTGATTGGATGATCTTTTAATTGCTGAATGATCGTTAATTGTCAAATGTTTTCTTAGGACAGCGAAACACAAGCTATTAGCTTTGTTTAATGACTAAACTGTCACGATCGCACACCGACTATCTCCGCACTTGTCGTGGGACTGATATCCACATGACATTCTCCATTTTATTGGGTTTTCAATTCTAAAAGGAGCTCGACTTTTGTTGTGAATCTTTCAATAGCTTTTGTTATCGTCTCAAATATAACATCAAAGAAACACCGACACTTTAATTCAAGCAAAGATCGACTATACATATCAAATTGTATTTTAGGCTAGGTTAATGGAAAGATTCGTAGCCACAACACAAAACTTGCTGTAGGAGGTAAGTGAATAGATGTTTGAGGGATCAAATTGAACGATTAGTTTCGCCTGGTCTTTTAAACTCTAACTTGTGTGTCCATTTCATTATTGTACATCAGTTATACTTCACGTACTTTTTACTGTACGATGCTTGAACATTACCCACTTTGAATTCAAAATTCTAGGCAAATACGAAAACTAATACAGTTTGAATTGAGCGAAAATGAAGTTGCAAAGAAACGTCATAAATATTTTTAAGAATCTTCTATAAGCAAGCGATTCCAAACGAAGAAAAATTATATAACGCCCAGTTGCAAAATCCTTGACCTTGTTTCAATTCTTGGGTGCAAGATTATGTGAAACCCACACTCTAATTTCAAGTTTTAAAATAAAGAATCCTATCAAACAATTACTTTTTTTTTGCACTAGGTTGAAAAAGGTGGAAATCACTATTTAGTAAACCTTGTGATTAACACATTGTCACTGCATCTTTGTAGTCCTGACATGTTTGATTAGACTATTTTATCAGCCGTGCTAAATGATTTATGTAACAACACTGGATATAGAATATCAAATACAAATCTGTACTATTTTATTTTTAACTGACATAATTTTGTGTGAAGTGCGCTTCAACATGAATGTTCGAATACACGCTATTTTTTTCTTATGAAAACAACCTCAAAGTTGGAATCAATTTTGCTCCAATCCTAAGGACAGCTTACAAAATTATACTATCTCAAGCTGAGGATCAGGATCTTCTCTCTTTTTGTCGACTCTTAGTTTTCTTTTTGTATAGAAATAAAAACAATTTAACCCTATTTTACGCGCAGGACTAAAGAGATGGGTTGGTAAAACGGCACAAGTTTGTCAGTCCAAGAAACCGAGGGGGGAGGGGGTCAGATTGACCCGTCCTAAAGCTTTAAAGGGTTAATTATTACCTTTGCAACAGTTAGCAAAACATTTACTGCAAAATCACATGTAAAGCACCAGCCTTATTTCGGAAATCAAGGGGCTCGCTGCGAATTAAGGAAATAAGGTGGCTGCTTTGGAGGCTAAATCACAGGCGTTTCTAAAACTTCAGGCTTTTTACTTTAAACTTGTACCTAGAACTAGTACTCATCGAAAACAGAAAGTTAGCTAAATTACTTAAAGCGAAAATCCCGTACTGCTATCAATTAAATTAGTTGTCATGCACAAAAGATACCGGTCATTATTTTCGGTAAACATGAACCATCGTGTTAAATATTTCCCATGATAATGACACATTCTCTCATTCTTGGTTTAAATCGTTTTCTATCCTAGGAATGGCAGATCAGATCGTCCATGCATCTGCAAATTCTTCCTTTACAAGGAATCTTTCACAACACGAATGCCGACTCACTTACACAGCAATGGAATCTACAGCTTCCCTGGTCAGTATCACAGTGGCTTACTGTGTACTTCTTCTCTCTGCCCTCGTTGGAAATTCCCTGATTGTTGGTCTCTACTGTAAAAACTTTGGAGGAAGACTGCGCTCACCAGTGAATTGTTTTATCTGCAACATGGCAGTATCTGATCTCCTGATTGCCGTACTGGTCATTCCTCGTCGTATTCAGGAGACATATCTGGGCTGGAGCCCGTGGTTGATCGATGGCATCTTCGGGGAAGTGTTATGCAAGCTTGTTAACTTCTCCGACGAAGTTTCAATGGCGGTTTCTATACAAAGTATGGTGTTTATCGCATTTGAGAGGTTTTGGAGTATCGTTCTCCCAATGGCACCAGCAGTGATCACAACAAGACATTCCTCAAAATGTATTGCTTTCACGTGGATGTTTGCTGTTTCGATATTTTTCCGCTATTTTTTCACCCACAAGCTCACGTATATTGATGGCAAACTTCGATGTGAACATGACTGGGCAGAACTGTTCGACACCTGGGAAGAACTGTGGAAAGTCGACAGAATTATATTTTTCATCCTGTTCGTTGCCATACCATTTGTACTGTTGAGCATTTTCTATTCTGCTATCATCTTCTGTCTTCATCGCCAAGAAATGAGATCCTCTCATTTGGCGTTAGAGGCGCAAAGAAGAACAGCGAGAGAGAATCATAAAGTAACCGTAATGTTACTGTTGGTTGTTGTCTTGTTCTTCATTGGATGGACGCCATATTATGTTTACATTTTTAAACACTATTTTTCCCCAAACTCACACAAATGGTCCTGTGGATTTATGCAAGGTTTAACATTTACCGCAATATATTTGAATTACGTCAATGCTGGATTAAACCCTTTAATATATTATACATTTAACGACACGTACCGCAGAGGATTCCGGGAACTGTTAAGCAGTCTCTGGATTTTTAGTTGCCAACGGTTCATAAACAATCGAGTGTTAGATGCTTCTGCGCAGAATAAGGATAATTTGAAGCGTAAAATCCAAAGCCACACTGAAACGAAAACCTAGCTAAGAGGCTTCACAGGAAACAACCAGGAGTTTTGAATCAGGTCACAATGCAATAAATGTTTGGCTTCAAAAGTGACACAAAAAAGTAAGTTTTGTCTCCATGCAACACTTATTGGTGCTGTACATTTTGCTTGAAGGTGTTCTTTGTAGACCACTTTCATAATACGCCCCAGTGGCCACGAACAAAAACTTTGAGTCGAGTCCAGAAAGACCGTGGCCAATAACTCAAAATCTTTTTACGAAATCTTGCTGATCAAAAGTAGAAAGCGTAGAGACGTTTTTGACTTGGATAAACAAAAAAATAAATGAAACAAATCGATAAGCAAACTCCCTTTTTAATACAAATGACAGTATTCACAGAATTTCAGTTGTACAAAGCATGTTTCTTTAGGGAAAGTTCAATGTTCAAACGTCACATTAGCTCATAAACTGTATGTTTCACTCACTCAAATTCCTTGCATTAAATGCTATTACTGTCATGCACTCAATCATTTTTTGCCTTGTTTGCAACGTATTCAAATACAAATCTACCAGGAAAAGATTTAAATTTTGACACAGTGCAAAGTACATGGTAGACTGCGAAGCAGGCGCTAGCCTCGAATGGGACCGCTATCCGAGGGACTGCTTCGCAGGCAAAGTACATGGCCGCCATCTTGGATTTCTTTAAAATGTACAGTATTGCGCAACTCATCAGTAAGACACATGGATGAGTGCAGGTCCACTAGGATCTGTACGAAACAAGTTTGTATGAAATGCGGGAATCAAGTTTAGACGTGTCCACTGCTTTATTTACTACGTAAGCCCTACCATTTTGAAATTATGAAAAGTACACTTACATATACACACTTGAACGATTCTAAAGTCACAAGATAATTAGAACACAGTACTAAAACTTGCCTCCGACTTTATTACTAGTTGTATGCGTGGGTGAGTTGCAAGAAAAAACAATTGGGACTCCTTTGTTTACTTTTCGTTTGTTTTATGACGTGCAAAGTCAAAGATGAGAAGTGAGCCATACAAATGAGGGGAATCTGTAAGTTACTTAATCAACTTTATCACTACTTGCCTTAGTTTGTCATCATTCTGCAAGGTGTATGTACAAAGCGTATGTATAACTTATCACCGAATGCTAAGAATAGAGACAAGGACGAAGTAGTACAGTTATATGATCATATCTAAAATAGGAAAATGTGACAACTTGAGTACAGCCATTAGAGTATTGTGGTATTAGAGGAGTCCCTGCGGATTGATAAAGGTGGATTTGTACTGAATGTCATTTGCTGCAATTTATGAATCCTTTTGAAAGAAAATGAAGTTGTCTTGGTGAGCAACTTGTGTTAAATTCGTGGGTAGCATTTGATTAGCAACCGGACGTATCGAAAAAGATATTTTACGATTTTCGAAGATTTCCGAAAATTTTTGTTTTTGGTCGGTATATTAAAACGAAATTACACGGGAGCAGTAAGATATGAAATTAATTTTCTTGTGTTAAAATTATTTAGCGCTCGTTCGCAGAACATGATAACGACAGTTATCGACAAGGCTTCAGGCAGTTCTGTCATTCTCGTAGCCCGAGCCCACGCGGCCTACAACCAAACGAAGGGCTCTAGCCGCATCGGTAACGGACGTCAGAGATTCTCTGACTTTTGATGGAAACTAAAACTACTCATTTCGCGGCAGGGAGAATAAATGTTGCCAACCGTGGTTAAATTGAAAAGTCTTAAACGATCTGTGTAAGATCTGAGGTGTATGACGAAGAATGATGCACAGAATTCAGAATTACACGCGAGTTTCTCCGTTACACAATGTAAGCGACACACAATCGTAAAGCTTTGTTATGTTTGGTTTAACATACGTCAATACTGTAATGAGTAAAATAATTTAACGAAAGGTGTTGCATATATTTGTGTTATGACTTCTTAGAGATAAAAATGTTCTTGGAATCAGTCAGCACTAGTGACGGCAGTATATGACCTCATATGACAGAATTTACACGGGGAGTGAATTTCGTGCTGCTATCTCCTGACCTGAAAAAAGCTTATGGACAAAAATCAACAATATCGTTTTTCCTAGTGTCAGTTTTGCTTTTTGGGGAAAACATTTTTGCTCAATTTCCGTACCCTTTGTCAACCTACACGTGTATCCATGTAAAAATGTTGCATTTTGCAGGTGTGGGGAACTAATTTCTTGTTCCAATGAAAGCTCCATACAAAATGTCCCAAAGTACGGTCCTGGATAAGCTTAATAATAAATGTTAATTACATTATCAAGTTAAAGTCTGATACAAATACTTTCGTACAATACCTAAATTTTAGTAAAATTTTTAGGTAGTTTGGAATTAGGACATGATCATTAAAGCAGTTTAACTGATTTGTCTTATTTTATGCTGTGTGGGCTTATATTACCGGTACAGTGAAAAATATGTTAACATAGGAAAACTATATACACCACGAATTATCGAGATAAGACTGACAGTCTTTGTCATAAGATTATTCAATAAAATCGCAACCAGTCATTATTTCA
>JAOEHT020285406.1:0-10371 GCA_025448195.2 Parazoanthus atlanticus
TAGTATAGTATAGTATAGCATAGTATAGTATAGTATAGTATAGAAAAGCGAAAAACAGATGACAACCTCTTGAACTAACAGTATTACCTTACTATGTAACCAGAATTTATTAAAGATCTATGCGGACGATCGTGAACGTTATCAATTGAATTTCGAAACAGTGATGACCTGTCTCTCAGCTGGTCCGAGAACAGCTTAATAAAAACAGATAATAATTTGAGGACGGCCTGTAATTTTAAGTTTAAACTGCCGGAAACAGGAAAACAGGCAGCTAAATGCAATACTTTGGAGTTAATGGAATAATGCTCTTCATGAAACACTTTAATTTTCTCAACTTTCAATAATTCGGTATCCTTTCATCTTTTGAAACCAAAATAGAGAGCTCTTTTACACAACAACTGTCTAAACATCTTGGCTTGTTGGACTATTGTAAGTATAAACAAAAAAACAGTTGAACAAACTTGCGTTTTTGTAATAAACTTGAAAAAGGACAATTAATTAATGTCGTATCGCGTGAAAACTTGCAACTTGCCGCTCTCTGAAATAAGAAGAGAAGAAAACACATTTCTGTCAGTGTTGTAACCATATTCGGGTTATTGTTTATGAATACGTTCCAATTTCGGAATCTTCAAACGGAAAAAATATTAACTCTTTCATTTTGTATTTATTTTCCAACTTTAATTTATTAGAATGTTTTTTTTCTTCCTCACTTGAAAGCATATAACTTTATCTATAAAAGAACTTTGCAACTTTTTTTCAATAAAATATTTTTGCTTTTGAAAAACATTCAGTGGAATGGACTTGTTTGTGTATTTGAGATTTAATGTTTAAGCAAAATACAGCCAAAATCTTCATGTGTTATCATTCACATCATATACTGATAAGCCTTTCTCGCCTGCAGTAGAAACGATTGCATTATCGTCAGCCAAGGGCACTTTTTCAAAACAATTTTCATGTTTAACTAGAAGTAAGTAAAGCAGAAGTGTCTTCAAGTGCCTTTAATCGTCGAAATCTCTCGTGTTCTTGGAAACGTCACTAAATATTTTGTCCATCTACTTGAAAAGTTGCACCCACTTAATAATTTAAGAGCGACACTGCTATTTTCCTTATTAAATGTACCGATTCTTCGGGCGCTGAGACTATAACGTTTCCGTTTGCTTTGCCAAATGTTATCAAACTGTAGAAATTGCGACAATGCAGCGCATCAGCTTAGAACTCTCTCAATCTTACTTCAAGGACAAACTCCCCTTTTATCAGCCGCCATTATATTTTAATCTTGCCATTTTGTTTTTACAATTGTGTTATATTCACATCTTTTTAGTACTTTTAATATATAACATGAACTGAGACGTAAGTCCTGTTTCCTTCCCTAGTCACGTCTACTGATTTATAAACTGTTTGTGTGTTAGTCTTATTTGTTTACTTTATTATATGGCGAAGAGAAAAAAACTAAACTAAAGCCATAGCCATAGGTAGCGCTCGATCGTCTTTAGTTAGTTTTTCATGGATTAGAAATGTCAGATGAAATCGATGCCGCTGTTAATTGCGTTGCTTTTAATATTGATTTAATAACAATTTGGCTTTTAGAAACAGTTACAATACTTGAGAAAAATTCTGATGTACGCCATGTAGATGTTAACCATTAAACACGTTCATAAAAACAAAATTAAAGATAGTGCCGCATATCCCGGCCTTTTTCAACATGCGAGAAAATGAAGCTGTGCGTATTTTACAGTTACAATAATTGCGGCGATTTCAAAGAAGATTTCACATTTCTAAAAGCATTCAATAAAAATACTCAACGGTCAGAAGAACTCGAAAGTTTGTTACACCATTCAACAGTGCTTGACTATATCGAAGAAACTGAAATTTCTTTCGGAAAAAAGTGAAAAATTAAGAAACTGAATTTTCTTTTCTTCTTCTATTTACGATAGCAGAAACTGAAATTTCTTTTGACACAGAACTTCTTTGTCTCAGTTTGAGGATAAAATACTCTGCTTGTCACTAGAGCAAACCGTATGAGTTGCCTCGGAATGCGACATCACAAGTTTACTAGAAATGCCATTTACAGCAAGTTCGAAAAGCCGTTTTAAAGTAAAAAACAGTGATTTAATCTTGGCCTTGGATTTCAACTTGCTGTTAGATCTGTTAATTATGTTTTACAAAACACATCACTTTTAAATTTATAGCATATTATTCAATTTTGTACTAGAATTTCTCAGTAAGTCATTAAGTGTTTGCGAACTATTCTCTAAAGACGGAACTGACGAAAATGGTATTTATTGGGTAGAAAATGACATCGTTTAGTGCACATTCGCTGCAGGTTTGTGTTTTATCTTCGAAACATAAAGCTTTTATTGCCTTCCATCATTCTATGGTTCCTGCTCCGGCTTCAAAGGCGGTGAATTTGTCACTTTTAATTGTAAAGTTTTCAAATGTTCTTCAAAAACCAGGCCAAACTGATTAAATATTCAAAGATCCAAACATTGGTTTGACAGCTGCAAAGGGGCTTATTGACTTTTCGGCGCTTTTAATCAGTGCACTTTCCAATCCTTTTCGAATGAAACATGATATATATCGAACGTTTTCAAACCTACCAATTAAAACAAAAGCTGCATTCTAAACAGTAAACACGACGGTGGCGAGTAAAGAAGTTTTGAAACACCTCTTCAGAACACAGGGGGGAAAATATTTGTTTCAAGCAAAGTAGTTTCGTAATTTTGATTAAATTTCAAAGGAGCGAACGACTAAATCTTGCATTTTGGTCGGTGTTTAGCTAGTTTTTGCGGGCGCTTTTCTGGCCAAGGTGAAGACTTAATCCAAGTTAATTAGGCAACACAACACCAACTCGCTATTTGCAGTTTTAGTCCAACCGCAAATATTGCTTGACAGTTCTATGAAATGGCACAAATTAAAAGCTCAGACACATAAAACAAATGTTATCCCGGCCCATAACTGGCATAAGATTTGTAATTATAATAAGATATATCTGGTAAAAGAAATAATTCGCGTGACTTGGTTTAACGCTTTCTACTGCTCTCAGTGAGCCTGCAAGGTTCCGTAGATATACCTTGCACGAGCAAAGAACTGTTCGTTGGCTTCGGATCGTAGTACATGTATGTGGTTTGTTTATGGTAACCAGATAGCTTTGTTCTGTCTGCTGGTAGCTTACTAGTTGCTATTAAAATATATTTCACGGCGATACAATGCCCGGTAAACGAAGCAGTATTTAGAAAGATACATGAAACTGAGGACAAAGTTCCTAAAATTCATACTTCACCACAGGCTTGGACACAAAGTTGAAAGTGCCGTGTTATTAAACACCAAATGAAAATATCCTCTTGACATGAACTTTTTAAACTAAATGTTTAAAAAGACTACTGTACGGTTGATCCCAAAACTGGTTTGGTTTGCAATGTTAAGAGATATGGCACTTGGAATTGATAAATGAATGTAATTGAGTAAAATATCCCGTGTGAAACACAGTCAGTTTCAAGCAGTTGTTTTGTTAAGTGTTTGGAGAACATTGTGCCTTGCACAATAAGCCGAAATGACATATGTTGATCAAAATGTGGATCAAACTTTGGCAAGTGCGGTAAAACAATTAAAGATCAAAGCGCATTTTCCGATTATATTTCGCTGCTTTTTGACGGAACAGTCTTGTTATCGCGTTCTTGGGTGGGTGATATACTTTGATATTCGCCAAAGGTGAATGCCTGAAAAAATATTTTTCTGTCCGTTGATGGATGAGTTACAATAAAAACATGTTTGGCATTTACTCTGGGTCCAACTAAATGTGACCTTTCATATCTGGAGGGATCGCTTGCTGTCTTTTCAACACCGAAATATTGCAGAAGAAAAAGCTTTTAAATTTCTCGAGTTGTGATCTTTGGGGCTTTTAGTAAACATATGTCACAGAGATAAGGAGGAAATGGAATTAATGCTTAGAAAATGACTATCAAAACTGTTTTGATTCTATTCATTAAACTTATTCTGAAGATGGCTTAACCCTCGTTCACAACTCGTACTACTGATGGTTCTTTTTAGTACTAGTTCTAAATTTGTCAGTTCAGGTTTTTTTAAAAAAGAAACAGTTGTAATATGTCCCGGCCATCGTTCATTCGTACAGCTCCAAATATAATTCTATATAATTTTTAATAATTTCTCAGCTTGGCGATCAGCTTGCGATTCGACACTATGTAGACGAACTAATAAACATAGAAATGCAATACCTGTCACAACTTTATTCTGAAGAAAACCAAAGCTTAAATGGTTCAGTTTTAACAATTTTTGTAGCACATCTGCTTAAGTTGTTTTATCCAAGCTTCAAGGCACCAAGAGGCAGTAGCGATTTCACTGGCAGCAGCAATTTCACTGGTCTTAAATGCCAAGTACTTCTTTTTAAAAAGAATACTGTCACAAATTCCATTTAATGAGGCTTTTACTGTTTTCTTCAAATTTGTCACCGAGAAATATTTGTGCAACAAATGCCGTGCGCAAATGCGGAAATTTGAAATATTTTCAATGTAAAACATCATTAAAGAGAAACGACAAGTTGAAGCAGTAAATGAATATGATGTGGCAGATTTACATAGCTAATAGGACCTAATAAATTACCCAAGAACTTTTACAAGTTTTAAAAGTGATATAAAATATCGCTGTTTTCCAAGAGAAATAAAGTTGGATAACATCCGGTGTTTCGCCAAACATCATACCACACGAAACTGAAGGCGCCGGCCATTCAGAAATTAATTTCTACATTTTAAGGTAAAAAGAATGGATAGTTCAAAGTCGATATGACAAGGGCTTTGTGAGCAATAGACTCAATAAAGTGAAATACGCTCCGTAGCGACCTTTATTATGAGATCCAATAAATTATTAAACAGGATTATTTCCCTAAATCCCTAAATTTATTATTTAGCACCTCTTAATCAAAGCTGTCTTTTCAATATCTAAATTGCGGAAACGTTTTAAATTTTAAAACAAGGAGATTTATGAACCAAAGTTTTATACAAACGAATATGCATACATTTTAGTAACCACAACTTAGACGTTCTGATTTCTTCAAACAACTTATCAGTCAAATTTATTATCATATCGTGCTGAAGCCTTCTAAATGCTGTCTTGTGAGTGTAATGTGAAACCAACAACTTCTACGATGAGGTCATTTAAACAAAGTTCTACTGATTCTTAGAACAGAAAGATTTATACATCCTACTGTTACGCCTTACTGTTCCAAGTAACACATAATAAGCATGACATCTGTTTTTCGATATCACAAACTAACTTAGTTCTTGTCTCAGTCAACATCACAGCCGTTCTTGGGTGGACACTGAGTCTGCTTTCTTTTCTCTCTAGTTGTTTATAGTTTAATTTCAAACTTGGATAATTTACATATTGCCTAATATTAGTTTTTCTTTACATATCTCGCTTGTTCCGGTCCCCCGAGAGCTTTAGCTTTTTAAAAAGTTCATTTTTTCCCTCCAGATTTGCTGCAGTTATTCCTTTTTCATAGCCGTTCCTTCTCTGTTCAACAAAAAGTCTCAATCAAAATAAAAGCCAAAAAGGTTTCAGTTTGTGAACGATTCTTAAAATAGCCAAAGTTATGATTTCATTTGTCATTTGTACTTTTCTAGCATCCTGTCAAACGAAGGAAACGTGACGGACGGAATAAATGATTTTGAGTTTTTATAATCCCTCTGGTTGCTCAAACTATCTCTCACTTTTTCTCTTTTCTTCTTGCGATACGAAATCAAATTTTATCGGCTAAATAATGGCTATTAAAGACGTACTTTTCGCCAACCCAATGATTTCGTAGTTTCCACCATTCTTTTTGTTTTCAAACAAATCGAAGACGAAGTACTAGTTTAGTAGAAGTCCTAACATGTTGCTAGTTGTTCGTTTGGTCTCAACACGTATATTTTTGTTTGATGCTTTTTAAGGTGAGTTTGTGATTAAAAACAACATTAAAAGTTACGCCCATCGTTAGAATCGTATTGTTCAATAATATACCAACTGAACGACTTGACATTCTTCACAGTGATTTCGCAGCCTAACATGCCAGTAAAGTAAACTGTTTACAAATACGCAACGCTTGTAACGTTAGAAGTGCGATCGCGTACGGTTCCAGTGTAATAGTGTCTTCCTCTTCCACTGATATAAATTGCACTTGTCAAAATAGTACTTTATAACGCACACAGCTCTTTTAGTCCTTATTAAGTCGTCTTTCCATTGCTACGATGCTTTTTATGGCTAGAGATGCTGTCTGTTCGGTTGTGGTTCGACTCTGTCACGGACAGTTCATACTCGACATTGGCGTATTGTGCAGTTTCTCTCTTCCCGGTCAGCATGCGACGGAACGCACCACGAAACTCGCTGTTGAATACTGAGTAAATGATCGGATTGACACATGAGTTTATTGGTGGTAGAATTGACACAAATATGGCATGAACGGCCTTACCAAGTCCAGGGTAATCTGTCATTGGTTGGACACATTTGCTGCACCAAAACGACATAATTAAAAGTATAAAAAAGGGCAGCCATGATACCGTGAAAACCCCCACAACAACAGCCAAAGTTTTCGTGGCTTTCATTTCGCGGACCATGTGCCTCCGGCGTTTTTTCCCTGGGTCCATTTTGGCCATTGCTTGAGCTTGCTTCAGAGCAACCTTAAACACAAATGAATACATGACAATTGTTACGAGTAAAGGCAAGAAGAAGGAAAAGCAGGCTGTGGTTGTGTAGTATATGGGATTTCTGTTTGAGCACTGGCCGTCAATCTCGTTGATATGGATAGGGAATCTGCCAGTCTCCCAGCCAAATAGTCCTAACAGACCCCACAGACAGGCGTAAACCCAAACACAAGCGATCACTGCCGTGGCTTTAAATTTCGTCATGAACTCCAGGTAGTCAAACGGTCGCGTAATAGCTAAATAGCGGTCGACAGAAATCACAGCAAGGTTGCAGATGCTTGCAGCGCTAAATGTCGCGTCCATGGTTACCCAATACGCACAGGCTGCAAGTGGTTGACACCATTTATTGTTGTGGACAGTCAGGTCTATTCTCAGGGGCAAATGCATGAGTCCAACAAGCAGGTCACTAACCGCCAACGATACGATGAAGAAGTTGGTCATTCTCCTCAGACGGGGAAACATATACACGGCTGTTATGACCAAAGCATTGCCGAAGATGGTGGCTATCATGATAAACACCAAGAAAATGGCGTAAAAGATATTTTCTAAAGTGGTGTCTTGATTACAAAATCCTGACGGATTAGCGGCAGTGGCATTTGTAGAGCTATTCATGTTGCTAGGTTGAAATAGTCGGTTGCTCCGACGCAGTGCCCTCTATCTTCGAGTGAAGTTGCTAAAGGTCTCCCTTTTCCCCATACAAAACGAACACAACTGTTCACTTGCGCTGTTGATCACCAAACTTTATCCCAGCTCGACGTCACTGTCAAATCATCACGACTATCCCATATTTATTGTCGAGGAATCGCGTTAATAGTCAATTCATAACGCCCACACTTATCCAGCAAATAAACCCAAACAAATGCTCGCGGCGTCTAAGAGATGGAGAGCCCAAATTCACAGCACACCATAGTAACACTCGGGTGAAGAATATGTTTATCTCATTTAAACCCACGCGGCGCCTGGGCTCTCTGTCGACTGCCGATTTTATTAACACTCGCTTCATTATTGTTCCCGTGTCTGTCCATCAACAATTTGATCGTCAATTAAAAATTAAGTGGAATTGTTCGTTATGACAGCTGATTCAATTGGATTTTGGAGTAGCGGTGAAATTACTGTTTACCAAGAGGGGTAGGGATGCTAAAATTTCAAACTAAATTTGTCGTGAGTCGGAACATACACAAAGAAATCAAACTCCATCCACAGAACTGCGACAAAACTTACGGACAAAATTTTGCACTCTTTTGCGCAATCGCGCGACAAATGGTACTTGAGTTAAAATTTATCCCTTGAGACTCGCAATTTAATAAGCCATTTTGTTTTTACAGTCTGCAAGCCCCGATATCTACGTTTCTCCGTTTATGCAATACAATACAGATTTTAATGCACAATAGTGACCGCTCGAAGGCATATTTGATATCCTGGCGTATTAAGAATTTAATACAAAACTCCGCAAGCGCTGAATTCTGCCAAGGAAGACAGAGAGTTTAGCAGGACTTTAACACCACAGGGGCCTCTCGTTTGAAAATCATCATTTCCGCATCATAGATCCTCCATTCTAATCTCTAATCCAATTTACACGCTCTCAATTGATTTCTTCCGACTCATTCTGAAAACAGCTGCCATTAACTTCAATACTTGAGGACCATTCTCAGATAAAATTTCCCTCAACAAATTAACCTAATAAGGCAAAACTCGTTTGCAAATCTGACCTGAAACAATGTTGTGATAGCCCCTTGCCCTGAAAATGGTTTTCAATCTGTAAATGTCAAAATCGTTGTACACTGTACCATCTAAGTATAACCCCAAGTGTTGCAATGATATTTAAGATTACGTTTCAGTATAAGATATATGTGCATTCATATTGATTATTGGATCTGTACTCATTAATTTCAACGCATGTGAAAACGTTTCGCATCATCAATTCTTACGCCAAGGCTAAATGGTCGAAGTTTTCAAAAGCCGGCTAATCAAATCTCAAAATACGATCAGCAACCCGAAACCCGACAATTTACGTTTCATGCAATTAAATCTACACGATAGCTCATTTTCGCTGTTATTTATTAAAAATTCGGCGGGTGTTTTATGACAGCGTTTCAATATATAACCTGTAACAATACCATCTTTATGCGTGAATTTTTAAGACAAAATTTAAAAATTAAATCGGCCTTCCAGCTGTTACAATCCTAAAATGCCGCAATCTTCTCTTGGCCCTTAAGGAAAAAAATAGAGGAAAGATCGAATAACAACACGACATAATTCTAACTAGAACATCTAAACTTGACATCTCATAGATATAGAAGACTCGACAGCAAACGCGCATTGAAATATTTATAAACATCTAAATTTTTCTAATGACTTAATGTACGATTGTCGCACTGTCAAAGTAGTTTAATCTAATCTTTTCATCTCTTCATAACAAACCGACGTTTCATTTGTAGCCACAAATGAGAGCGTCTGTTCAGACATTTTTCACGGGGTTAAAAAAACTCAATAATGAAATACAAACTTTTTTTTCATTGATGTAAAGGTGCATGTACAACTCGCACGAACTTTCATATGATTATTTTTGATGGTATATATTCCTGGTTGTAATACATTTTCTATTGCACGGTTACTGAGTGGTGAATCGTAGGCAACACTATTTGCTTGGGGTTATTTGAAAAAGTTTAAGCTCTAAACTGTTTGAACAAGCCTTGTAGCAATATTCAAAATTTCCAATCTTAATTACCAGATAGTTCAATGAAAGCAAAATATAGCAAAACAATATTTGAACAGATCGCTTTCAACCTCTCAAAGGAAGTAATATTGCAAAACGATTTTGTATTTTCACTATTTTGCTCAACATTTTATTTAGAGACAGCTACAAGAAACTACATGGGCACAAGAAATGACTCCCCAGCCACCGCTTACGGTTAAACCCTATCTGGACCTGGAAGGGGGGGGCGTAGTGCCCTCCCCCCTCCCTCCATAATTTTCACTAGTCATTCAATAACTTCTGAACAGCTTGGAGTTAAAAGCTTAAACTTGGCAACTTGCGCCAAAATTTTACGGGGAACAATCTGTTGTAACATTTAAGAATATTTTAGGTGGTGCTTAGTGATTAAGAGTTTTCTAAATGAAAGCATTCATTGGACATTGACGTGAACAAATTCCACATTTCTACGGGTGAAAATATATAACCTTTTTGCATTTTCGGTAAATTAAGGTAAAATCACTAAAATGCTTTTTCGTAAGTAGTTAATTGTGTCACCCAACCATTTTCATATGGCTTAATGTGTTGTGACTTGATAAACATTTTCGAAAATTTTTGTTATGAACCAAATAATTCATAAAGGAGTTATAGCCTGTAGTAATTGTAAATTTTCAATTTTAGGTTCTATGTGGAAATGTTGATCTTTCAAGAACATTCCTTTCACGTATCAATCTGCTACCATGGCAACGAGACTAAATACTCCAAAGACGTAATTTTTATGTTATACATCATTTTCAAAGTTTGACATTTAATAAGAATAACAAAAAATGACAAATTTACATCGATAACTCAACAAACAAGCAAATTACACAAACCACCACCTGATTTAGTTTACAATACGTCTTTATTCGTTCCTCCCAAAAGGGTTTTTCAGAATAAATTTACAAAGGATTTCGAACTATGGTGTACATAATGAAAAATTACAAT
>JAOEHT020285495.1:0-10371 GCA_025448195.2 Parazoanthus atlanticus
GGAAAGGAAAGGAAAGGAAAGGAAAGGAAAGGAAAGGAAAGGAAAGGAAAGGAAAGGAAAGGAAAGGGAAGGGAAAGAACCACAAGTACAAAATAGAGCAGAACAGGACAGATGGGGAGAAAAGAGAACAGAATAGAACAGAAAAAACTGTGAAAGATGAGACTGAGAAAAGAGAACAGAGCAGAGCGGAGCGGAGCAGAGCAGAGCAGAACAAAACAGGTGAGAAAAGAAGAGAGTCAATGGATAAGCGCAGAGAAGGGGAGGAAAGAAGTTGGACGGAGAAAGGATATGAGTTGGAGAAAGGTTTCGTAAGAATAAATTGCGATAACTGACAATGATCCAAAGCAGGGTATTAAGTCAAGAAAGAACATCTTGTCTGAAGAAAACTTCAGATTTGTGTGGCAGCTTTTTAGAAGAAACTGCTGACAATGCATGTACTCGTTTTCACTGATCAAGCGTTTCCGGTTAAAAGATTTACCTTGCATGTGAGTTGTGTGAGAATGCACTCTGTATCCTTACATCAAGTAAGGGCCTGAAACCAAAAGATAAAGTGCGAGCGAGTTTTTGACCAGCGGTTACTGCATATCTACTATTTTGCTCCGGAACTCTGAAAACAAAGCTATCTTTTTTCTTTGTATACATGTGAAGCGACTCAAACCCTGCTTATGGAAAGAGTGGTTCACCAAATGAATAATTTTACATCACAATACAGTTCCATATATATTTGGTCAACAGCTTTCACATTAGCTGCAGTTTAAGGTTATAATTGAAATCGTGATTAAAATCACAATTTAAAAAAGCATCTGACGTTTTTTTTATTGCTAAATCCACATCAGAAAACTTCAGCAGCAACAAGGCAAATTGTAGTTATCAGAGAAGCAAGGTTTTCAAAACAAATGAAAACACCCACATCCAGTTGTTTTTCTATAAATATCTTGCATAAGTAAATTCCGTTCACTGTTGGGGCCTGTTGATCTAATTAAAATTGTAGTGTCTGCCTTTCTCAACAAAATTGAAAGTCACTAAGTTTACTATAACCGCAATTTCAAACAGTTATACTTCAAGGGGCTATAGTCTTTAATTGATTAACAAGAAAAACAAGTTCAAGGAATGCCAATGTGAAAAATAAGAAATTAGTGCTGTTTTTGTTGTGCTCAAGTCATAAACTGTTCGGGTACGAATGAAGTATTTGCGTGTTGTCGTTCTATGAAATGAGCCATATCGTGGATTTATAAACAGTTAAACTGCGGCTTTATCGGTAACCAATCAACCAGTGCATACCTCGTGCTATAGTTACACAACCCACAAGTTTTGCTTGTTAATATTTCAACATAATTCAGTTAATTAATGTACACAGCAGATAGGGCCGCGGATTTATTAAAGGGGAATTGGATGGGACGTTCTGCACGTGTTTGAAATTGAAGTGTGATGAGTGTTGCTGAAAAAATGAGTTCAAGTGCATCCCACTCGTATGAAAAGAGGTAATAGTTTGAATGCCTTTGTACAATGAACGAGTTGTAGAAATCTTTGAAGCATAAAGCTATTTTGCAGGCCGATAGCGTGGGAATTGAATCACAGCGTGCCGCATCAAAACTTAAAAGTAATGTCAGCGTCTCCTTGCTTCTTCCACTATAACTCAAAGCGTGGCGGCGAAAAGTTTTAGGAAACAACTGAGTTACTTCACAACTGAATCGCTGCTACTTTGAAATCATTAACGAAACTGTCAAGTCTTATTTATACTAAGTATGAAATAATTAATTAAGCTTAACAAGACTTCAGGGTAAGCCATAGCTCTAATATACTTAATAGTACCGGTACATCTATTGTATTTTAGAAAGTAATCTACTCTAAACAGTTTAAGATCTCAGTTATTTCAACCAGATTTTTACTAAAGTCACTAGCCATCTTAAAATACATTCAAATAAATCTCTAGAAGTTGTGTATTATTTATAGAAACAGGTGGTTTATAAGAACTTTAAGGGCTGTGGTTTTTGTTTACATTTAGTATACTAAGCTAGTGATAGATTTAGCATGTCATTTAACTTACATTACCTGCTCTAATTTTTTTTATTAGGACAGAGATGAAATCTTATGCGGAGATGGAACAGGAAAAGCTATATTACGCACCAGACGATGAGCGGTACACAAGAAATTGGCGAGAAGAGACGGGACGATATAAAAGGAATCGCAACAGTGAACACACAAGAAGTACAGTTCCTTTAGAAGCTACGCGCCGTGGTGAAGATAACTTCTCGCAAAACTGGAAAAATAACAACAGATGGAGTGAGTCTGATAGAGAGTACTACGATGATCGATTTACAAATGGACCGTCAACAAGAAATTTTCACTCCCCAGAGAACAGGGATACACGAAACTGGCACTATAGAGATGAGATGGCCGACACTATACCACACGACAACGATTTGTTTAGAAAGGAATCTGCTTTCAGGGTTCCGCGCTCTTCTAAGACCGATTATTTAATGGATCGTGCAGACGACGACGGACCGTACCGGGGGAGAATTTCCAATGGGACGTCATCGCGCAGCCCTCGTCGGTCCTTCGAAGACAGCCACCTGCATTATCAGCCTCATAAAGATTTCGAGACTAAAGAGGAATATGAAGAATTTGAGAAATTTCAGGAACGTGAGAGATATCAACCTGGCTACAACAATCTGAACGGTTCCAGGACTGAAGATGAACCGCGAAAGAGACAAACCTACACTAAGTTCGTTTCAATGATTCCCACATGGAACAAGTTTGAGCGTGAGAGAAGTTTACCGGATCGAATCGAATTGCGCATGTGTGGTACTGCCCCCAAACGTACCATGCAACGTTCGCTCTCGATACCAGACCTCTGCCGTGTGAAGATGCGACCGGTACCAGACTTCGACAGGCCCGAGTACGCGGATGAGTTCTTTCGGTCATCGGATGATATCGTTGACTATATGTCGGCGCCAGAGTTCGAGACTGAGTACGATTACAAGTATGACCACGACCACCAACATCTTCATTACCATTCCCCCCGCCACGAGCATCTAAAGGAGATGTACATCTCACAATACACGCATTACTTTGACTCAGACCCCGACACGCCCAGATCACACATCGCCGGCTGGAAGGTCGACATTGAACCCCAGGGGATCCCCCACAAGAAATCTCGCATGTGCGTGCTCAGGAACCCGTTAATCACCGGACGAAAGCAGAGACCGGAACGTCCAAAATCGGCTCCTCCTGCTTTTTTTAACCGTTTTCGTGACATGGACCCAGAGGACGAGGATGTATTCACAGTGGACCGAGTCGAAGTACAGGAGTCTCGTCCGGAACTTCAGGGCGCCAGACCCCAAACTCCGCCTGGTAGACGCTCAAGCGCGGACAACATCTCCGACCGGTTTGGAGATATGATGATTGACTCCGAACTGCTGGATTATCCTGACGAGGGCTCATCCTATGGCTACGCTCCAAGTGACGACACCTCGGACACGTCATCGGCTTTTAGCCCCAGCGGACGGACAAGCGGGCCACAACGCTTCACGATGAGCCAGCCGAAACTCATCCCACTGTCAGCCGAGTTTCCAGGGATCCGAAATCTGGAGAAAATGAGAAAGAAGAGGCAAAGCATGGGCTCGAGCTCTACGGCTTCCACAGGGTCCCTCTCCAACGGTATACCGTCTCCGACGACGGGTGCACCAGCCGGGTACGGCTTTTGCATCGCGTTGACGTCGCAAAACCAGAAACTAAATAAACAACCTCAAGAAAGAAACGAAAGAGGACAGATGCGACAAACTCGGTACTACACTTTAGAATAATTAACGGTCATTTCAAACAATACGTAGAAGATGGCGTTGTAACAATGCCAGTATAGGGGACTGCTAGACCACATTAAGAGATTAAAGACACTGCTGACTCAGCGAACGTACATTGCCCGACAGAATACAGCTGAAACGCTGGTCAGGTTCGTGTGATAGTAAGGTGATAGTGCTTACTGATAACAACATGACTTAAAGCCTGGTTCACACTTGTGAGATAAACATAAGCACATGTACAAGCATAAGAAATTCAAATAACAAAGGAGCTCGAGACTACAAAGTGTGCGGCGATATCGAACAAGCTAACACTAGCACTCTTTTGTCTTTTCCTTTGTTATTTAAATTTCTTAAGCTGGTGCTTATGTTTATCTCGCAAGACTTTAGCCGATAACCTGCAACACTCGTAGGCTGTACTGTAGAAATTGGCAAACAGTCTAGTCTTGTGAGCTTATTTGCGTATTGACAAAGGTGCATCAGAGGTACAAATATCTTTAATGTTGCTACCATGGCCGCATACATGATATGTCGGAATAACGACTACGCATGCGTGCGAGGTCACAAGAGACAAACGCTGGCCAAATTTCCAAGACGGCGTCTCGAAATATAGTTTTTTAAAGCAAAAGTATGAAGTGTGTGACTTTTTTGACCAAAAATTACGCGATTGACTTTCACAGTGGACGAAGAAAAGTCAGATAAGAAAACCTGGTGTGTTAAAACCCTTAAGCTTGTCTTATGTATGTTTTTGTTGCTTTTTGCAAGTTTATGAGCTTGGTTGGCGTTTTTCCGACATGTCGGTCCACTTGCATTAAACGGCTGTACGTCGGACGCTACTGCAACGCATTATTTAGACGTCCAGCATAATGCTTAATGCAATTGGCCCCTTACCAAATACAAGCAATTAGCATAAAACATTTGAAAGAAATTTAGGAAAACAATAGTTTTTCTACTGATCAAAAGATCATTTCTCTCAGAGTAAAAAGGGGCTTCTTTCTCTTTTGACATATGATATAGTTATCTTTGACCAAATGGAGCTCGTCTACCAAATATGTAACCTTAAAGAACCAGATGTCTTTAATGTGAAAGTCCAGAAAAGCGAGAAGACGGATTCTGCGCTATGTCACTGTTGTCCGATATAAGTTACAGAATCCGAATTACATGGCGGGACAGAAATAATCTTAACTGACGCTTCGAGTAAAACTGTAAGTCAGTTATAGAATAATCTTAAAGCTTAGAACAGTTTTTGTTTTTCAACAAATGTCATTGCTGTTAGTTTTTAACTTAAATACTATGACATGTGCAAAATGAAGCTGTCTATGTTAGCCAGGAGTTTTTGCGAAAATGTGCCGACTGGGCTGAGGCAGTTGTGCAAGACACCATTAGATTTCTTATAGCAATTAACAGTTACATTCAGCTAAGAAAGAAACAATGGAATACTTTTGACTTAGGCATAAACTGCCGGAATAACATATCTAGAATTCTGTTAAAATAGAGTTAAGGCAGATCTTTTGGTTTTATAGGTAAATAGGTGTTTGTCAGTTGTTAAAGCCAACTTGTGTCCGAATTTGCATTGGAAGAATAATAAGTGAAAGAAAATCACTAGACTTTGAAAAGGGATCTTTGTAAAAACCGGGTTAGAACTGATACTTTTGAAAGTTAGATAGTGCATTAATATGATTTTATTTAATATACTCAAACATTTTAGAATACTTTTGAAGACCGCGAGTTTCTACCTCAAAGTAGGCCCTTTGTTATAAAGCACTTTAATACTTTTACCACTGCTATATATATACGCTATTGCAGTGAAAACTTTATGTCACGAAATAGCGTAATTGTGCCATTCGTACCATATAGTGTTCTTATCACGATAAGTGGGTACTGTATCTCTGGTGAAGTTGTTGAGCTTTCATTAAACGGGAAGTTCCGCTATCAAAGGGACTGGTAGGACCATTTACACCTTTAGTTGACATTCAGCCTTTGTGGAGTGAACTTCTCCGATTCTCTGCCTCATTGATTTCTCACTTGTTGCTTACAGCGCAAAATTCAAAATCAAATATCTGAATACAAAATATGGCCTAAAGTTACAAAACACCGCTAGCAGTTACCACCCAACTACTACCCTTGTATTACTTATTTAGTTCCCACAATATGAAATGAAACTCCAGTCTCGAAAATTTATAATGTTTTAGGAGAGGGTGACTTATACACACGCCAAACTCGTCGTGGTTGTAAAATTTGAAATTTATCAGTTTGTAGCTTCGAGGCGTGAAAAGAGCTGGGAGGGGCTTAGCCTTTTATACCCGGCAGAACTTCGTATTTTACTTCAGGTCTGGCAGTTTAGTACTAATAAAGTGAGAATCGTTATCGTCTATAGAGTCGCGCCTTGTTTATCGCACTGAGTTCAGTTTTAACGTTTAAACTGAAAAGAAGCTTCTTAAAAGAAGCTGTGTTGGGACAAGGGTGGTTCAGTAGGCATTAATCCCAAGACCAGTTTTCTTAAAAAAAGATAGTTGCAACTGTTAAGCCTGGTTCATATTGGCGAGATAAGCATAAGCATAAGAAATATTGAATAACAAAGGAAAAGACAAAGGAATACCAAGTGTGCCCCGAGCTGAAACAAACTGACATCAGTGTTCCTTGATCTTTTCCTTTGTCTTTGTCTTTGTCTTTTCCTTTGTATTTGTCTTTGTCTTTGTTTTTGTTTTTGTTTTTGTTTTTGTCTTTTCCTTTTCCTTTGCCTTTGTCTTTGTCTTTTCCTTTGCTATTTTTTTAAAACTTAAAAGTTTCTGGTTCTTGTGCTTGTGCTTATCTCACAAGTGCGAACCAGGCTTTGCATATATATTGATTGAAACAAATTTGAAAATTTCGGGTCCCACGTTACGGTAACTATAATTTGGCTACAGCTCCTTCGAAAATTCCAACTTATCTGGACAGACCTTGTCGGAGCCCAAGCCAGTATAATGTTAATACTAACTACTTTCACAAAAACCCACTTTGGAAGACAAACCTAGTCGCGACTGTACTGTACAAAAAACCCAGATATTTAGGACACACACGGGCCCATGAAAAAAACCGGTACTTAGCAACCCTTGGCTGGGGCAATGATATGAAATTATGTGTTCGGATACATTTGGTTCAGGGGGTTCAGCATCCTTTGCGCGCGTCATGAGTTTCGCGCAATTGAAAACTTTTGGTAAGTAGAGATTGACATTTAAATCGAGTGCCATCGCAAGCCAGCGAGAGTACTGATTATTCTAAACGGCCTTCAACTTAAGTTTGGACTACAGAGAGTCTTTTTTATTTTTTTGATTGACTTGATGAAGCTATTTCATATGAGCATAACTCGTTTTGACTTACGGTGTTGCGATAATTCTAGCGACGGAAATACTAGATCTTTTAACGCCCTCGCGTAAAGTGCGCTTTTCCTTGAGCGAGACTGAGAAAAATGTATCTAACCCCTTTTCTGTGATATAGTTATGCAATTGTACCATGAAGGAACACCTACATGTATTACTGGTCATGTTAGAGGGCGTTAGTAAACTGTATAACAACACAGCTTTGTAAAGGCTGTGTCACACGCTTTTGTCCTACGATTACCTGCGATACACTACGCCACGATAGCGAGCGACAAAAACGTAGGTTATCGTAGCGTGTGACGGCACCTACAATAAGATACCCTACGCTTTTGTCGTGGCCGTAGCGTAGCGTAGAAATCGTAGGGTTTTGGACAAAAAAATTGAATCAAATTTAAGTGTTGAAGGAAATCGTAGAGATGCAGTTAAAAGATGGTTGCAATGTGTGCACATATGCAAGTGGAGAGAAAAATGACGTTCAAGTGCCTGGATCGGGGATGCTGAGGACCTAATGGTTCAACTGTGGCGTGAGTGGCCAAATATGTTTCACTCCTCAACAGAGCAGTCAAACATAAAAGATCTACAGTATCGTCCTGCGTTGCCGCCATTTCTCTTCTAGCACACGTGCAGATACATTTATTGATATGGTAATTTGACGGTGGAAAGTTGCACGACAAAAACGTAGCGTGTGACGGCATTTGTTCTGTAACACCCCACGCTATAATTTTCCATAATTTCCAGCGATTTTTGTCGAAATCGTGCGCTATCGTGGCGCAGTGTATCGTAGGTAATCACAGGACAAAAACGTAGCTTGTGACACGGCCTTAACAGGCCCGTGGCCAGACTTCAAACTTACAAGAGGCAAAACAAGAATTTTAGAAATGAGTAAAAATGTTTTCAATTGTAATTTAAAAATATACAAAAATATTTTTTTCCGGTTCAAAATTTAGAGGAGGCATTTGCCTCCTCTGCCCCATAGCTGGCTGCGGTCCTGCTTAAGAATAAGTCAGATTTGAGCTGAAACAATTGGCTGAAAGCGAGTCGTAAAGTGTAGTATATAACATTTATCCCAAGTAGAGAGTTTCCAACTACTGGGCGATTTTTAAATAAAGATAAAATAACAATATAATAGGAAACATCTAATTTATACAAACAAAAACTTGTGACTTTGAGTGCTGTGACGAATTCAAAGTTAAAAGTCAAAGTTTCATTAAAGTGCTTAGCGGTGGAGATATTTAGTGAAAATTCAAAAATCAAAATTAAAGTATCTTTAGATAGGCTGGAGTGCGTGCAGTTCTTAAATGCCTCGGGAGAAATAACCGTCACGGTGGCTTTTGACAAAATGTTATTTAACACACATTTAAAAACTGACCCGCCTAACTGATAGCCATGGGCAATATTCTTGCGTGTGGCTGTGCAATGATAGAATTACATGCGACCTGTGAGACGTTGTTAAAAGCGGGCTGCATAATCAACGACAACAGTGGTAGGTTGTTTACTGTAATAAGAGTATAACTTTTTTAAAAAAGGTTATCTGAAGGTGGATTTGGTATGCGGAAGGCCTGGCACGAGATCGAATGAATGCTGCCTTCATTTTGTGTCAGCGGTAGCACCCCAAATAATAAAGAAACAAAATGGCGGCAAGTTTAGACGAAAGTGTTTGCAAAGTTCTTCTCTTGTATGTGAAATGTTCACCGTGTTCATACAGTTTTGGGGCGTTTACAGGGCTAAAAATGTAGAATTTGTTTTTCAGGCTACAAGAAAAACTAATTGCAACGATCAGAGCTTGTGAACAACGCCGAACCGAAACGGAAACGTGCATTCGAGAGGGTCGTAAACTTTTCAAGCCATGGTAGGTTTCTCGTAAACGGTAAAGTTTTTGTTTTACACGAGATTTGTTTTTATGTTTTACAGTGTTAAGAAAAAAAGTGTATTTGCAGGCCGGCAAAGCAAGAAACCGTTGTAGAGGGAGGCGAAGAAAAGAGACAAACAAAGCCAAAGTCAAAGGAAGTAGGTCTTTGAATCAACTTGGAGACTTGGGAATACCCGGCCCACTTAATTTTCAACTTCAACACTTGTTCCCGCAGTCCTGTAGTCGATATATAACAGACCAACACTTTTGCAGCCCCGTCAATCATCATAATTTACTTAACAACAACTTGAATGTTCAACACTCGGTCATTGGTCAACAAAGGGGTAGGTCCAGATTTTCTATCTCTTGTGTTGGGTTTAGGATTAGAGTTGGCATTAGGATAAGGGGCTAGGTAGTAGGTTTAGGGTTTAGTTAGCATTAGGATTAGTTAGAGTTTGCATTAGAATTAGGGGCTAGGTTTAGGTTTAGGGTTGATTTTAGGGTTAGGGTTAAAACATTAGAATTTATAGTGGTTACATACACTGTAGGATCAGGATTTGGTTTATCCTTTAGGGTTGCGATTATGTAGCATCTAATTATTCTTTGAGTGCTAGTTTTAATTAGTCATTGACTACAATACAACAGGACTGTGGGAACACTGGTTTAACAAACTGAAACTTATCTATCAGTAATGATTTTATGGTTGCAAGAGCAATAGATTTGTGTGTTTATAGTGTGTTTATAGTGTGCTGGGTATTCTAAAAATACTCAAGATTTTAGTTTACATATATGTATGTAACATTACAAAAAGGTGGAATTAAAGTTACATATTTAATGTTTATATAATTTATTAGCTTATCATCCCCACCTGCAGCAGAATTCGTAGCTGTTTTAATTATAATTTTTTTAGATTTTTTGGTATTCAAAAATCAATAGCGATTGGCATAATTCTCATTTTCATAGTGATTACCAGTATTTTAAGCCAAGTCAGTATCCAAAACCTCACATCCATGTTTTGTTGACTAAATATATGAACTATTCATCTATGGAAGACAAAGGCTCTATATAGTAAAAAATAAGAAATATGCCTGCCCTCAACATGTTTTTGAGATAAAAAAAGATGATGTATTACTGTTAGTAATATTTTTTATGGGGCCTAATGTTTAATAATATGTATACCAGGGCCTCTGACAGGATGCAGCGGTGCAGAATCGCATCCTACAGTAAAATCCGCATCCGCCGCATCATGAGAGCATTTCCGCGTAATTTTGAACAATTATCAAGAGTTATGGACTAAGATACTACATATCTTCTTTATGAAGGTGGAGTTGCATAGTTTTCGCAATTTTTCCTCTCTGAAATA
>JAOEHT020285578.1:0-10371 GCA_025448195.2 Parazoanthus atlanticus
AAACAGAGAAATGAACAGGATTTGATATTTTTTCACTATGTAACGGTCTTAAACAGGGCCAATTACCAGAACAAGGCACGTTTTTCTGAAATCTCACGATTTTCTTGTAAATCTCATGATTTTTTTTTCTGGCTCTCACGTTTTTTGACCTTCAGGGGTTGGCAGGTCTGCATAATTCTTACCACAGATAGTGCAAGTGTTTATAAATAATTGTGAAGTCACCTTTTTGTTCGATATATCAATTACAGTTATGGGGAGGTGCAAATTAACCCCCAAAATACTCTGCATCAAAACTACACCCCCAAAGTACCTTGGGTGACAACCAACACAAAAATTACCAGTGATTGTTCTTTTGTAATGTATAAAAAGTTAACTGGTTTCCTGTAGTGCGATATGTTTCGATACCAGGGATTTCAAAACGATGAACTGGTAGGAGTTGGAACAAGCAGAGTAATAGTTAGAGGCCTACGGGGGGCTAGAGATTATTAATGTAGACTGAGTTAAAAACTGTGGTGGAAATAGGCGTAGGAAAATGTCGCTTTTGACGTGCGATGCCTTGTTTTGAAACCCCTGGCTACATATGGTTTTTAGAACCTTTTTATCGTTAACCAAGTTATTAATTTTGCACATGTTAACCCTTTCAGCCTCAGCCAGTTTATCAACATCTATCTTCTCCTTACAATACCAATACAAAATAAGTTGTTTTGTTGTGAGCATATAGGAATTGATCATACACTGCAAGCTATCCAACATGAAAAGCAAAATTCTCCATTAAGGCGAATTTAGTAACACATTGATCATTTGTCATGTTTGGGGCAGAAAGGGTCGAGTTGGATCACAAACCAAATGATAGACTTTCAGTTCAACATTCTATTCATTTCCAAGATAATCTTATACCGCACGACACAAGAACAACATTTGCAAGCCCATATTTAATACATTGCTCTTGGGACCAAAAGCACAAGTTTCACTTTTTATTTCATGTTGTTATTGAGTGGAACAATTTAACTGAGGATGTTAGAATTAACATTTCTTTACTAGCATTTTAGCTTACAAAATCAAATTAGGAAAATTTAGATTTATTTATAGGATATATATTTTTATCTAGATATAATTATTTTGTACACTGTCTTTATGTTGTGCAAATATGCATACTTTCAATTAATCTTTCTAAATTTTACAGTTCAATCCATTCACTTTGCGTCTACATATTTCTTATTTATGTGAGATCTCACTGAAAGCCATATAATGTAACGTGGGCTCCCTGTTAAAGAACTTAATATTTATTATTATATAATTAATATTATTATTATTATAATTGTTATTATTATAATTATTATTATTATCATTATTATAAACAATCTTCTGTAATGGCACTTAAATCAGTTACTCTAACCTGTGCCTTTTTTTCCTTTTCAAGATCTCCATGTATTGGATTCATTAGACTTTTTGAGATGTTTTCATATAGTAACTGAGAGCAGAGTCACAATGTGTGCCAGATAGTGCCAGTCCTTCTCTGTGAATTGTGACTGTGACTGCCATCATGCCACCATGCCCTGGCACTAGTTGTGTTGCACATAATAAGGTTGCTTACAAAATCAATGGTTTGGAAGCAGCCATTGTCTCATTAGAATATGATACATCCAATATTGTGTTGGGAAAGACGGCAATGGAAAGTGATGTGAGGGACAAGAGAAGCAGAATAAATGAGAACTCTTGTGACCAAAGGAATGCAGCAAGTAGTTACCAAGGTTACCAAGATGGTATTGTAAGCTGTGGCAGGAGGCAGAGTGAGGACAGACAGCAGAAGGTCAGAAGGGATAGCAATGGAGGCAGTAATGATGACAAGAACAGCAGCAGAAGCTCCAAGGGATTTGAGAACAACAGCTCAAGTAGTGGCGGCAACTCAGGGGCAGATGGCAATGGAGAAGACAATGATCGCAGTGATGATGATGATTCATATGATTATGACGAGGAAGATGATGATTATGAAGAGGAAGAGGAAGAACCAGAGGAGGAGGAGTATGACCAGGAAGAGGAGGAAGAGAATGAGAATGGCATCGAAGACAAGAAGCCCAAACGTGACATTGCTAAACTGGAGGGGGAAAAGGACAATGGTGCTGATAGAAGATGCCAGGAACTGAGAACGCTTGAGGTATTTACTGTATTATAGCTCAACTCCAACCACATCAATTATGGTGGTGAATTTATTCTTTAAGACAAAGATAACCAAGATATACCTGATTCCCCCCTGATCTTGCCCCAAAAAAATGCAAAATAGGGGCCAGCCAGAGACACACTTTCACACCTTCATCCACTCTTTCACATAGATCTGTAGGCCCTTATAGTTCTCCTTTTTTTGTACAAACTGTTCTATTAAAGTGGAATTCCCTACCACTGTAAACAGCAAGCCTCCCTTGCTGCACTCTCCAGTCAAGTCAATAACATGTGCTGATGAGTCTGTGTATGTGTACTGTATATATAGCAAACTCACCTGCACCCTGCAAACAGTATTTTTCATCCTGTAGCCTTTAGTTAACTACATTTCAAATATAATCAATATATATTTTACTATCCACATGATTGACTGTATTTTAATATGCACCCAGCCCCCGAGGAAAATTTATTGCCAGAGAGCGTTAGTGAAGAGAAGCAGTTTTTAACCCCCAAGAAGTAGAGCGAGAATCCCAGGCCGTTTGATATGGGAGTCTTCCCCCGGAGGGGCAGATGATGAGAATGTGATAACTGGGGAATAGATGATCGGTATGTAGCTTAGTAGGTCTTGGCAGTGGTGGAACATGTGTAGTGTTTATAATATGTAGCAGAAGAAAGCTGTTGCCAAAGGGAGATAACACGTTGGCGGAGACCCTTATAAAGTATCACTGACGTCAAATCTTGTACTATCAGTATGTGACGCACACATTTGATAGGTCATCTCACGTCCTTTGACTTAATCATTCCCCGCCTAACATTTTGTCAAAGTCTCGCTCTTTTTTGCTCTAACCCGCTCCGTTATTATGTATATTTTCTTGCAAGACGGAGGTGAAAGGACAGGTACAAGACCTGGATCAGAACGGCCGGAAATTATGATTAGAGTTAGGATTAAGTTTAGTCACAGTTAACAAGACTAACTGGGTTTGAAGCTCAACAAACTTCAAAAGTAGTATACAAAGCTGCTTTGTTATATGTTGACTGAACAAAGCCTGACCGTGCACATTGTTTTGTTTTACATGTGAGTCATAATATGACTAATATTTCCTTTGGTTAGTTGTTCATATGCATTCCAATACCTTTTGTGTATTGTGCACAGTCAAGGCGAACACACAAAAGAGATAGAAGACAAAACCATATTACAAAGATACTGGCCGAGTTTCATAACCAGCTTGCTCTATTAAATATGGTTTGGTATCAGGTTTAGGGTCAGTTTTAATGTCAGGGTTTGGGTTAGATACAGAGTTTTTTATTTATCCGATACTGTTTTCCGGCCGATTCAATCCACGTTTTATACACGCCGATTTAAGAGGTCATCTCACGCCTTTTTACTCGATCATTCCCTTTATATTTGTGTAAGACTCGCTCTTCTTGGCTCTAATTCGCTCCATGACGATGTATATTTTCTTGCATGGCGGAGTTGAATTGCGGGTTGAAATGTTGTATCTTTGAAAGACAAAGTTGACGACGTAACAAACAAAGTGTCTTCATTTCTGTACTACAGGATAGACTAGCAAGTTATGACTACAATAGTAATGATGACGACCCCATTCCGAGGTCAACATGGAATGATGAAAACAGGTACCTCTCTCATCTTCCTTTGATCCATTCCCCTTAACTTTTATTTCTTGGTTTTAAATTGGTTAGATTTGATGATTCCCTCGAGAAGAATGCGTGTGTTTTCACGCAGTTTACACGCGACGCGCGGCCTCCGAGAGTCGAAACATTCCGATTTCTATGGAAAGATTGGTCTTATAGACCTTATCGATTGGTGTCATGCCTTATTGATTGGTGTCATACACGCAGTGTCCGAGACCCTTAATACAACACTAGAATTATAATTTTGAAGCAGTACAATACATCCAATTATGCCAAGTTTTGAAGCTCAAAACAGCCTTTCCTGTAACCCGTGATCCCCCCTGGAGACTTATATTACGATTTTAATTTCGGACAAAAATAGTGTCCGAAAATAAAACCGTTTGAAATTGTTAAGCGTCCAAACTTTTTACAGTACAGATAAAACTTTATAGTATTTTCTTGGACATTCTCTTCAGGGCGACGCGATCACATATCCAAGGCCAATGTGCATGATATAGCTAGATTTTGGATTAGATTTTGCTCAGATTTCGTTCTTTTTATCACTGGAAAGGAAATTTTGTTTCGTTTATGAAAGACAGAAACATAGATAAATTCCATTTTGCAGTAGTTACTTCTTCGATCCAAGTCCAGCTTTATGAATTTGTGCTATTTTCTCGTCGGTGTTACTGTATCTGTAAAACCTTGAGGATGCAGTAAGCTATCATTTTCACAGGTTTTGCTTCAAGTTTAATTCACGTTCTGTAGCCGTAAATACACTTTAGGGTATATTTCAGCAAAGTGTCCTAAAGTTTTGTCCGAAATTTGTCCGGAATGAACGAAAAAGTGCATGTCCGAAATAAAACGACCGAATTTTTAACGTCCTAATTTCTTTGCAAGTAATATGTACCGTCCAATACATCGTGGCGTTTGAGTAACAGCGTAACAACGTCGCTATTTCTGATTTTACAATATTGACAGGTATAAAAATTGTTCTTGCTTTTTAAATCATCTCCACATTTTTTTCCTGTTTACCGCCGTTCGACCGACCGAAAAATTTGAGGATTTGAAAAAAATACCAAAGTAATAACAGCAAATATGTAAGAAAAAAGCCGTTTAGTATCAATTGTTCATCCAGTTTTCATCAATCATTCTGTGTCAAGTGTCGCTTCTAAGAACTCGTCTTTAACGTTTCTTATTTGAGTTTGGTTTTACAAACAACCAGCTGGGCTAATTCTGCCGTCTGCAAAGTCTAATAATCGTATTTCCATATCACGTTCTTTCGATCGAAATCAGCGCTTTAATAATTTTACACAGACTAGCACAAACAGTTCTGCTCTGACGAAGGGCCAACGCTCGAAACGTCAGCTTCACAACCAACCTTACGGCGAAAAACATACGATATCAACCCTTGTTGATCAAAACCCGTATTTAGCTTACTTGCCAACCAAGAAAAGACAGTCTTTTTTCAGAACTAGTCTTCCAGTGTTAGCAGATATAAGCTTTACTTTCGGAGTACATGTACATAAACAGTTTTTAAGACCCAGCCCGGCATTATTTTTTTCTTTTTTTTTTTTTTACCGACCGACAAACCCTATCTTGACGATTAGAAACGACGGTAAACGGAAAAATGTGGGGATAGCCGTACATAGTGAAAGTGTTTTAGGCTGAAAAGGAAAGAGGTCTTACTTCTTTACGGTTGTGAACTTAAGTTTGAACCTGAGATCCTTCTGAATTTGTTCTTGATGTTCTGATAAATCCGAGTATCTGCGCTATTCTTAATCAAGCGGTTAGTATCGTGATTGAACATTTCCCTCCTATCCAGGCACGGGACTCGTTGTGCGGGGGAAGTGGCCGCTGTGGGGAATAACAGCATTTGTGGAGTGGGTGTGGCCCCAGGAGCTAAAGTGGGAGGTGAGTTTGTGAAAAAAATTTTTAATGATTCCATTTTTTTCCTTTTGGAACTAGGTTGCACCTCGCATGGGACCTAGTGCCCTGTTCGCGTCTTTTACCTTTTGAGTGCTTTTATTATTTTTGCTATCGTATTTTGTACTTTATGAATGATGTTCTGTCCAATAATATTAAGAAAATTACAACACTAGCCACGCATTTTGAACTGTGATATTTCTGAGTCATTTCGTTTCGCGATTCCGATGCATGGGTTCGCAGGAACGAAGTCATTTAGTTCAGTTCATGATTTCGTAAACCTTTTAAAATTGAAAGCAGAAAAGAAATAACAAGCAAACATGAGAATCGTTTAGTGTTTCTTAATTTAACGTAACTCAGTAGTATATACCCTTCAGCAAGTTGTGGAATGCGCGGCGTATATACTAATGGGCAAATTGTGGAATGTGTCAATCAAACGGACGAGACTCCACTCCAATATATAGCTTAATTCCAGGGGCAGGGGTCTTGTCCGTTTGAGTGACACATTCCACAATTTACTCACTAGTATACATGTCATGTATTTAAAAGTCTCTAACTGAAACATAAGTTCAAAATTTCACCGTACTCATAGGAATGCAGAGTTGCTGTACTGTAACCCCAACTTGGCATCAAATTTTTGGCATTCGAACTATCGCGATATTTTTGATGCGACATTAGATTTTTGCGTTTTCTTTCACAATGTGAACAAACTAAAACTATAATTCTTCATAAAAAACCCCAGCAACTCTCACAAAGTCAGGAATACACAATTTTTCATGAAGAAAAATTGTATGGTTTGCCAAACATGTCCAGATTCCCCTTTAGTACAAGTAATTTCAAAGCAAAATATCTTCAGGAAAAATGTTTGAACAAACTTAAACACAAAATATTTAAAAAACAACAGAAATTGAGAACAATCAGATACATTTTTCGTTTGACAGGAGTGCGAATGTTGGACGGTGACGTTACGGACGCTGTGGAGGCGTCATCGCTGAGTCTGCAGCCACAACACATCGATATCTACAGCGCCAGCTGGGGGCCTGATGATGACGGGAGAACGGTAGACGGGCCCGCCAAACTGGCGAGGAAAGCTTTCGCCGATGGCATTCTGCATGTAAGACGTGAATTTGACAGAGATTCTGTCCAGATTCTGAATAAAGTGGACAGTTAATTATGTCCGACAAGAACAGACAGACAGACAGACAGCTAGCGGCCTAGGGGCCCTATTTGGCTATTTGGCTATGCGAGGTCGGATCCGAATGAGGTTCAAATTTACACTCAAAAAAGTCCCTGCCTTGAGTCAAAACTACGTATACCTAACTTTCTTTGTGATACCGGAATCTGAAAACTTTGACTGAAAGAAATCGTGTCGAAATCATGTTGAGCATGGACGAATTGGCTCCAATAAATATTTTTTACAAGAGTTTTATGGGAAATGAAGGATTTGGCGGATCTTGTAGGTTCGGGTATAGTGCGTTCCATGGATCAGTAATACGGTTAAGAAAACTGTTCTTACAGGATAACGTTCTTAAATAGGGGGGGACCTTGCAAAATTAGGCCAGATGAGGTGCGACTGTTGTCATGTTTAGTAGAAACGTAGATGGAGGTTTTGATGTCGTAGGTATGAAACACATAGAGCACCTCTCCTCAGAATTAATTGTAAATACGTGTCTGCCTTCTTTACAAGTATTTCTTTCCTTCCTAATTCCAGGGCCGCAGAGGTCTTGGCTCCATCTATGTCTGGGCGTCTGGCAATGGCGGCAGGCAGAAAGACAGTTGTAACTGTGACGGGTACACGAACAGTATTTACACGCTGTCCATCAGCTCCGCCACCGACCATGGCACCTCCCCCTGGTATTCCGAGTATTGCTCCTCCACACTAGCCACTACCTTCAGCAGTGGCAGCTGGCAGCAGAAGAAAATCGTAAGTGGATCTATTGTCATTGGTTAATAACATGGTTTTAAAAGGGCACGTTCGTTTGTTTTGGCCCCCGTAGTGTCATTTGCAGCCCGAGCGAAGAGATAATAGAGAATCAGGGACTTAACGCAACTAGGACAGGAACGTCAACGAGAACGTTACAGAACAATAGACTTAATTATAGAATACAATGACTTCACGTAGGAATGCAACCAGTTGGCCACCTTTCCGCCGTCTTCTTTAGAAAACAGAACATCAAAAGCTCAATTTTGTGGTTTTCTAGAGAACGTGAACAACAAAGTATGAATCATTTCAATCTTTGTACGGCTTCAAAATTAAAGTTTCTTATTTTTCATGTTCACACACCTTCACGCAAAATTAAAAAGTAACGAATGAATTATAGAAACAAGAAATGGGAAAACGGGAAGTTAAGTAATACATGGGCGCGCGGATAAATGGAATTTATCTTCGAGTGTTCAAATCGTTTGAACACAAGAAGATATGTTTCATATATCTCCAAGCGTCCGTGTATTATTATGTTTATTTATAAACTATAAACAAACGAGGCAATCGATGCAAAGTGACTGCCTACTGCAAAGGCGGGTGTTGTCATAGTAACACAAGAAGATCACATATTGGCTGATGTTAACACACGTAATATTATCGTATTTTTGTGTGTGTTTACATACGATTTTTCTCAGTGGTTAAAATCCCTGTAAACACTGTAGTTTATATAATAAAGAAATTTAAATGATCTTTAAATAGATATTGCAAATTTGTGTACTGTGATTATCTGTTGTATGTAAACATTGCTTAAATGTAAACAGCGATTTTCAACCTTGTAGATTATTAATATTAATATTATTATCATCATCATCATCATCATCATTATTATTATTATTATTACTATTATTATTATTATTATTATTATTATTATTAACTATCAGTTATCTCACTACCAGTAATTTGGAATATGAAAGTACTCGTAAAATGTTCCCTCTTGCCATAAATAACTTGTAAGTTTTCCTACAATTTCCTGCAGGCGACCACCGACCTTCACGGCAAGTGTACCGAGAGTCACACTGGAACCTCGGCCTCTGCTCCCCTCGCCGCCGGTATTCTGGCCCTGGCCCTGGAAGTAAAGTGAGTGACGAATCCTTTTCGTTTAAGAATACGTAGTGGGTTTCCTTTTATCATCACCATCATCATCATCATCGCCATTACTGCCATCGTCAGTATCACCACCACCATCGTCATCATCATTATCATTATCATTATCATTATCATTATTATCATCACCATCATCATCATCATTATCATCACCATCACCATCATCATTATCATCATCATCACCATCTTCTCCAACAGCATCATCATCATCATTATCATCATCATCATCACCATCTTCTCCACCAGCACCATCATCATTATCACCACCAACACCATACCATCATCATTACTATCATAACCAACACCCACCATCATCATCGCAGTTTGTTGTACATGCATGTAGAATTAGCATTTCTAAGGTTGCCGTGAAGTTTAATAATTGACTAAAATTTTTGCTAAAAACTTTTCTGTAAAACATACATTCTCGCTCCATCTAGATATCGAAGTCAGTTGCACCTACCAATCAATCAAATTCTTTAGTTTGCAAAGTATCGAGAGCATCCTCTGTGACAACTGCAATTCACGAAAATTAGGTTAAGAAATATTTTAATTTTTAAAACTGCGATCAGTTGCTCTAAAGTATTTTTATCGTGTGGAATTTTCGTGATTCTTCTCTTTCATGGGAAATTGTTTCCATTCTCAAAGACAGCACAACTCCTTTCAAATTTAAAATTGTGTTTGAACCTTCGTACGGCAGGTAATAAACCACTTTTGTAACTGTTGTCCTAAGTTTAATATGAAACGAAAAATCTGTGCCTTTTCCGTTCGCATTGAAAAGTTGTGTTATGCTGTCAGGATCTATACACTCATTTTTTTTTAACAGAACGTCTATTTTTTGGGCTGAGCTTGAACGTTCTTAACATTTTTCAGGATCGTCGCCTCAAATGTTCTTAAAAGTGTTCTTGAGAATTTTTGTAATTGTGTCTGTATACATTCAAAGGCTGTTCCCAACATCTAACTCAGTTCATACACACAGCTGTTTCAAAAAACGTTAACATCTGCAAAGAGTAAAACCAAGCACGAAAGGAATTATGGGTGTCCTGTATTTTACCCAGCGTGCCATCCATTGACCTGAATACGAACCAAATGAAACCAGCATACACAAAACTAAGAAATTTTGATAAATTAGACCAATACCAGCTCAACAATTGAAGAAATTAGAGGTCCCATCATGATTTGCGATCTGGGTATTGCGCTTTTCACAAGTCAACCTGTTTTGAAATAGCTGTATACCCAAATGCATTGCTATCGCCTGTTTACCAAAACCAAATGTGAGATTGCACTGCTCACTCACGATATTTAGTAGCGGTTCTCCGTTCCATTTTCAAAATTTATAGAAATAAACATTTCTTTCATAGTCTCAGCCTGAGGTGACATATCGGAGAAACGCCAACCAAGCTCATAAATTTGCAAAAAGCAAGAAAAATATACAAAAGTTAAGGGTTTTATCACATCAGGTTTGCTTATCTTGCTTTTCTTCGTCCACTGTGAAATGTCAATCGCATAATTTTTTGGTCGAAAAAAGTTACACACTTCATACTTTTGCTCTAAAAATTGGATTTCAAGACGCC
>JAOEHT020285660.1:0-10370 GCA_025448195.2 Parazoanthus atlanticus
CTTATAATGAGGAATTAATGCTCCTGAAGGGAACATTAATTTTTAAAAAATTGTGTTAATTTTATTGATAGTTAAATTTTTGCAATTTTATGCAAATATTTTGTTTGGCCGGCAATTAGCTGACATTACAGATTCGTCAATAACTTAACTGATTCCTAGATTTAAGACACAGGATTTAGCTTATCCAGTTTTAGCCTGGAAATATGTCCAACATTTTGTTCTGTTGTTCTGTTTGTTATTATATATGTTATAGGTATAATAAAATAGCCCTCTGTTCTATTATATTTGAAATTGTTCTGCACCAAAGTAATGTCATAAACAAGGTCATGCAAACTCTCTAAAAAGTCGTGAAAATCACACTTAAAATATGTGTGTGAACCCTGCTAAGTACTTGGCATTCATTAAGAAGATTTTTGATTTTGCCCTATTAAACAGTGCTGGGTTTTACGTCCTTGACGACTTCCCAAGATCACGTGAGCAGTTCTCCGCAATGGTTGAGAGGAACATCATCCCTGATGAAGTGGTCTGCATGCGGGATGACAGCGAGAATGGAGAGTTTCTTCTAAAGAGATGGTACAAGGACAACAAAGAAGGTATTGACTTTTATTTTGCTGATTTTGTAAGGAATACTGTGAAGAAGCAAATTTTGTTGACTGTACAGAAATCGCACAGGATTCGAAAAGTTATTTTAAGTACAAGGCCCTATTTTAAAATCCAAGGTTTCCTACTAGAAAGTTCCTTGAATTTAGCAAATTATCCTCGAATTATATTGAAACATCCTTGAATCTCCAAGAAGGATTCTTTAGGCAAAATGCTAAGATTGGAAAGTAATGCTGCTCACTATTTCGCATAGTATACACTTGGTCCTAAATACATTACTTGCAAAAAACCCCGGACGTTTTATTTCGAGTAATTCGGACGATTGGTTTTCGGACTTTTTCTCTCATTTCGGACAAATTTCGGACAAAACGTTTGGACACTTTGCTAAAACATACCTAAAGAAATTTACACTTACAAAAGATGAGTATGAATGAAGCGAAATCAGTGAAAATGATAGTTTTCCTGCACCGTTAAGATTTTACAGATACACCAACATGAAAATTATGCAATTGTCATAAAACTGGGCTTGGATCAAAAAGATAACTACTATGATATGGAATTTATCTATGTTTCTGTCTTTCATAAAAAATCTTCCTTTCCAGTGATAAAAAGAACAACATATGAACAAAGCGTAAGTCGAATTTTGTCTTTATCGTGTATATTGGCCTGGGATATGTGATAGCGTCGCCCAAGAAAGTACTTTAAAGTAATATACTGTACTGTAAAAATTTCGGATGCTTGAAATTTCGGTCGCTCAAAAATTTTGGACAGTTTTATTTTCGGACACCATTTTTGTCCGAAAATAAAATCGTCCGAATTTTTTTTTGCAAATAATGTAACATAGTTTGGAGGGTGGAATCTTTGTAAAGCGTGTTCTTGAAAATTTCAATTCGTTCTTGAGAAATCCTTGAAAATTCGTATATGTACCCTGCGATACGATTCTTTTTCAGACCAGTTATTAGTTAAAGTATTTTTAATGCCATCGAGTTAGTGGAGAGAGCTCAATTCGTACGAAGTTAGGATGAATGTTTTCAAAGTAGACAACCACTAATTTGAATGACCTGATGATCATATTTGAAATCTAGTTCTTAAAGCCGATCACAAAGCCAAGCTTCGAGGCATATGAACATGCTGACTGTATTTGTTCTGAGGCAAGCAAACTATATGTGACTAATAAAAAGATCTGGTTTCAGTGCTATTATTATTATATAGTATTATTATTATTACTGTTATTATTATTATTATCATAATCATCATCAGCATCATCATCATCATCATTATTATTATTATTATTGTTAATATTATTATTTACCTTTTAGGACTGGTTGAAGTGTGGGAGTCTCGCCGATTGGCAGAAAAGGCCAGAATTGAAGCAGAGAGAGCAGAGCAAGAGAGGCTGGAGAGGGAAGAGGCTGCGAGGAAGGCTGCTGAAGAGGCACGACTCAGAGAGGAAGAGGAGAGGGAGGCAGCAGAGAGAGCTGCGGCAGGGGAAGGAGACGAGGGTGGAGAGGAAGGAGAACAGAAAAATGACGCTGAAGACAAGGAGGGAGCGGAGGAGGAGAAAGAAACAGAAGATGCTAAAGCAGCTGACCAATTAGAAGCCAAACCCATGGAGTCTCTAGACTCCATAAAAACTCCAGAAGAAGAGCTCCAGTCAAGAGAGAGCGAGGAGGTACTAGCCCCACTTAATCTTGAGTCGGACATCCCTCCTGAAACTCCCGAGACAGAGGAGTATAAGAAACTAAGAGCTGACCACGACCGCGATTTCAGCCAGTTAATTTCAGTGGTAAAAGGCATAAATAACATTGATCCAATTTTCGTGCCTGTTGAGAAAGAAATTAAAGCTGTCAGTTCTGAGGTTGTGAGGAGAGTTGAAGCACAGTTCAACTATCGTCCCTGGGAGTACACAGGAATGGACCAGGATGAGGAGGAGGAGGACTTTGCAGAGGAGGAGGAAGAAGAAGAGGAGGAGGGCGAGAACCCTTTTATCAAAGACAAGAAGAAAATCTTTGGCGATACAAAGCATTTTTGTCCAGTTATGATGAAGGAGAAGAATGTGTTGTGGCCTGGAATACCCGAGTGTGCAGCCAAGTATCGTGAGCGAACGTACTTCTTCTCTTCTCCAGAGGCTAAAACCACGTTTATGGAGAACCCTGAGCAGTTTGTGGCCAAGGACAGATCGCTTCAGGTATTGATGGTTGTTTGTAATTGTGCTCATAGTTTTCTGATCGTAGAATCCTTTAAAAGCTACATCGTAATAAAAGTCATCCATTTGTAAATTAAGAGAAACAAAGAGAAAAACTAGGATAGGATATGTTAGTTCCTTTTTCATCTTTTTGCTTTCTTTAAACATGCGTTTTTCTGTTTGTTGCTCATTAGCCTGTTCTCCTTAAATATCACCAATATTTTGCCCTTCAATACAGTCTGATGATCGTCTCTAGAGTGCGTGAGACTGCAGTGACTGTATTTTAATTTTATTTTATCTATCTTAGTTGAATTGAAATTTTTTAACCATAACCATAACAACAACAACAACAACAACAACGACGACATATGCATAGCCATAGCCATAGCCATAACCTTTGCAACAGCAACAGCAATAGCAATAAGTATGAGTAATTTGTTGAGGCCTGTGAAATTGAAAATTAGTTTTACGTTTGTTCTCAAAGTTTCGTTTAAGTGCCCCAGTGGCAAATTAGCCAAACTACTTTTAAAATGCTCCGTGTTTGTACAGGGGTGCTGGCTGCTTTGTCCGTAGCCGAAGAGAAGCTTCTTTAACCACAACAATTAAGTTATAAAGAGGGTGGTCTGGTTTGCTACATGTACGAGTAAAGGCAGAACGGTCAGTTTATGTAGCAGATTATCGATGTCTAAGGGGGTCGAGAAATATTTACTTTTGGGGCGTGGTTTAGAAAGGTTTGGACAGTAGATAATTTTAGTTAAAAAGCAGCATAAGTGGAAAGGCCGTAGGTAATTTTTGGGGAGATAATAGTGCCTAGTATTTTATTGTTTACTCTTTCCACTGCTCACGATGCAGGTCAACCTATCCAGTCAGATGTTGTATATAAATACTTAATCAAATCCGGCTCTAACCGCAGTGAATTGTGTGCCATTTCAGCCCCCTCCAGTTCGCTTGATGATTGTGGGCCCAAAGGGATCAGGCAAGACACTGCACGGCCGTGAGTTGGCCAAGAAACTGGGGGTGTTTCATATCTCCTTCAAAGATCGGCTCCAGGAGCTCATCATTGCGAAGACAAAGAAGAAGATCGGGCCTGAGTACGAAGAAGAGGAGGAGGAGGAAGGCGACCCGGCCATTATGCCTCCCGAGGGACTTGAGGGGATTGGTAAGGAGTAAAGCCTGGTTCACACTTATGAAATAAGAATAAGCACAAGAACAAGCACAAACGCTGGAAAATCCCAATGTGAACATGCATGAAATCAACACAAGCGCAAGCACAAGAAAAAGAAACGTTTTCCTTTTTCTTGTGCTTATGCATATCCTTTTCTTGCTCGTTTCTCCAGTGTGAACATCCGTGAAACAAGCATAAACAACTCTGTTGTCCTCACCAGTCCACTTTGCGCGTGCGTGTTTTCTGTTTTCTTGTGCTTATCTTACGTGTGTGAACATCCCTTCTTTATGCTTGTTTTTGTGCTTGTGCTTATCTCACAAGTGTGAACCAGGCTTAATAAGTCTGCCGATAAGTTCGTTGAATGTTTCTTTTAGAGCAAAAGCTGTCAAGCATTGCTTCATTTTCTTAAAGTTAGACACACCTGTTTTAAAAAGATAATTGAAGAGATCGAATCTACACATTATTGTTTTCAGAGAATTTTTTCCCCAACTTAAAGTCAGAGCCATACTGTAACATATTATCTAATTAATTACAACTAGTCATAAATAATTCTGGAGGTTTTTTTCAGCGCTTTATAATGTTTATCATTTCGCATCACATTTATAAACTCCTTTTCAACAAAAAGAGTTCTTACGAAATGAAACGAATCTCACTTGCCAGCTGGTGTAGCATTAAGAAGATTGCGAAGATTGATATTTGATTCCAGTAGATTGCTGTTAGGAGTTGATTGGAAAATGTGGGTTCGAGTTAGTCACTCTCCTATTGATCATAAACTCAGATTAAGGTGATATCAATATGCCTTCCCAGACTTTTCAAGATAAACACTTTTGGTTTTCTATTCACTGCACTGAAAGTATTGTCCTAATTTAACTTCAAAATTCAACTAAGGTAAGTATTTTTACCGTATATTTCTTTTCACTTTTTCTTCATGCTTTTTAACGTTCAAATTCTAGCAGAGAAACCACTATAATACCTTTAACACCCATTAAGGCATTTCATTGAAAGTGATACAAAAATCTTCTAGATCCCGCCAACCTTAGAATCTTTTGCAGAATTAGTGAAAACATATTGATTTTAATTATCTTCATTTCTTTTCTGACATTACAGAGTCGCTGTACATGGAACTAAAGTTTGTTTGACTGAACAACCACAGTCGAAAATTGTCCATATTCTTCAGAAAGATAGACAATTTCTGAGTAGCGCAAACTTCTCATTTCAAATATTGATGCTTAAGAAAAATGGTTTGTAGAAACAAAAATGTTTATAATCCAGCTAACAATTCTCGGCTCATAAACCCAAAAACATGCCATGACTTATGGGTACGTAGTGAAATTGATTTTTGGTTTTAGTTCACTTTTAGCGGTAAAGTTCGAGATCAGGGAAATGTTGCTTAGAATCTTCACAGTTTGGGGTTTCCAGAATACACATTAGCAAATATTGGAATACTATCACATTTGGGCGATTCAAGTTGAATAAGTTTTTCTTTTTGGCACTGTATCGATCAGAAAAACTAGTTTGAGCAGTCACTTTCTAGCTTGTCCAAAGTTCCGAAAAATTGAATTTTCTCGTGGGTTAGCGAACGCTAAACAGTCGTTTATTGCGGCTCGCCGCTTGTGTGAAATCGCTTGCTAACTAAAGAAAGATGAACAATTATACAGGATGACATGTTCTCAACATTTTTCATTCAATAAATTTGTCGAAGGGTTCGTTTATAACTGTGTTTAATAATGTATATGGTCAAAAGCTCTTCTCATAGTATTTTATCCAATCTGGGTTATAAAACATTGTTTATCACGTATATTTATAAGCGGGCAGATTGTCTGATAATTGTTCAGAACACAAGACTCTTGGACAGCTTATCAGATCTTCGGGAGAATATGATTGCTTCCTGTAATCTGTAAAGATTTGTGTTAACGAATTAAGATAAGTTTGGAGAAACATCTGCAGCTACAGTGGGTAAACTGAAGTGCTATGACATACTTTCATGAAATTAGTTAATTTACATGTACAGCTGAATTAAACTTTCAGTCAGTTCTTGTTTGCAGGTCAGCAATATTATAGCGAGATTCATTTGTGTCGTTGGCTGAACGAACGCAAAAAACGAACGGCTGTTTGTTTAAAGTAATCAGATGCATTTTATTTATAAGGTAATGATGTAACGTAATGTATTGTAGTGTGATGTAATGTAATGTAAAGTATTGTAAAGTAACTGATGTAATGTAAAGTAAGGTAATTTATTTTAATATAAGTTAATGAAATGTAATAAAATATAATATAATATAATGTAATGTATTGTAATTTAATGTTTTGTATTGTAGTGTAATGTAATGTAAAGTGGTATAATGTATTGTAAACGTAACGTAATGTAAGGTACTGTAATGTTATGTATTGTAACGTGATGTATTGTAACGTAATGTATTACATCACATCATATTGCATTATATTATATTGTATTATATTATATCACATTACATTACATCGCATCGCATCGCATTATATTATATTATATTACATTACATTATATTATATTAGATTAGATTTGATTATGTTATGCTATGTAATGTATTGTTATATTATACTGTAATGCAATGCAATGCTTTGAATTGTATTGTACTGTATTGTATTGTATTGTATTGTATTGTCTTGTATTGTATAACATTACTTTGTATTATATTGTATCGTATTTTGTTTTACGTTGTTGTTGTCGTCAAGGAGTTGTTAATTATTGTTATTGCTGTCTTCGCACAATGCTAGCCCACGTAATTAGGTTCTGTTTAAAATAGAAACTAGGTCATCTTCCTGCTTTTGATCCTCATTTAACTAGTCATATTATATTTCCTTCCTTCAGTCTCTCAACCAGGTGAAAATGCAAATAAAGAGAAGTCTTGGGATTGTGTTTGTTATACTTAGCGCCAACATTCTTATTGGTATGAAACCTTAACCTTGATCTATCCTCTTTGTTATGGTATATGTATATGGGGACAATCTATCATCAGACCCGATGGGATCAATCAATAACGAACTGTTTGCCTTTTTATGTTGCCAGAGTCAGAGAGCGTGCTATCCCTTCTCTGTACGGTTTCATATTTTACCATCAAGTAGCCTTTATTTCGAGCACATAGTACATATTCATTGCCTTTTAACACTGAACGGTCAAATGTAACGTGGGTAGATTTAGATTTAGTTATGATTGAGTTTTGATGTAGTTTTGAATCTATTCAATGTGATTGTTCTTATTATTTTGTTTCTCTATAGTTCCTTGCCTGTAATGTACATTTTTGGGTGGAATATAGCGCAGTAATGTTCTTTACGTTCCTTTCTATTCCTTCCTCATTGCATCATTTTTTTCTGTTATCGTATTTTTGTAAATACTCTTTCTTATCTTAACAACTATTTATGTATATTTGTAGTTAAAAGGGACTAAATTAAATTAAAATATCATGCATGAGGTGTATAACTTTCAATCACCTGCTAATATAGCACACACTGTATTCAACAAAAAAAGGAATTGCCATAAATATAAAGCACGTTTTGCAAGTGCATTCTTGTGCAGACAATTCTTATTTGGAACTTTCGAGACTGAACATATAACGAAGTTTCTTCTGAAGAAAATAAAGCCTGGTTCACACTTGTGAAATAAGCATAGCACAAGCATAAGAAATCTAAATAACAAAGGAAACGACAAAGGAACGCTGATGTGAGCTTGTTCCATCTCGTCGCACACTTGGTATTCCTTTGTCTTTCCCTTTGTTATTTAAATTTCTTATGCTTGTGCTATGCTTATTTCACAAGTGTGAACCAGGCTTAAGTACTTGCATTTAACAATATTCCCACAGACACTATTCGTTCTTTGAATGAAACAATAATTAAAAAGAATCCGGGTAGAAGCGGAATATTTTACATCAATATTCAATATTCAAACTTTCGAAATTCAATATCCAAACTTCCATATTCAGTATTCAAACTACCACTTAACCTAAAAATTCCACAATTTTTCTCCAATTTACCTCAAAATTGTAATAGAAGTCTTGTTACAATTGTTTAATGACAACTTTCATTCCAGGAGCACAAGGAGGCCGCTGTACTTGATGTACTTTAACAAAAAAACAAATAACTCGATGAGCAAACATGACAAAATGACGAGTACACTACCAGACGAGTATAACTAAAACACGCATTATGAGTGGATTAAAAAAAAAAATTCTTCCCAAACTAAAACATTCAATATCCCAAGTATAAATATTCATATTCCTACTAGAATTATTCATATTTAAACTAAATTTTCAAATATTCATACTAATCTAACAATATTCCGCTTCGAGAAACTTTATACTCTTAGAAAAGAAAAAGTGTTGACGTCTATAAAACTATGCAGCTGTTATCAAATCAATAATGTAGAACTTAGTATCTCTAGGATTAAACAAGTTATGTTCACCCAGACACGTTTATGTCTTTCAGATTTATATTTAGCCTCTACATCATATCCCTCTTTCTGTTTTCTGCGTTTTTACATACAGTCAGTCCTGTACCAAAATTGTAGTACTGTTCTTCTTTCTTTCTTTTTTCTTTTTTTCATTTTCCTCGGCCTCGATTAACATTTGTTGTTTTCGGGTGGAATATAATATTAACTGAAAACCTATTTAATTTTTGTCTTAATAAAGTGGCTTGTAGTCCTAGGAGGCAATAGAATTTTACGCAACTAGGACGGGAACGTCAACGAAGACGGCTGCTAGATTTTTAACTTCCCGTTTTCCCTTTTCTTGTTTGTATAATTCACTCGTTACTTTTTAATTTTGGTGTGTAAACATGAAATAGTAGAAACTTCAATTTTGAAGCCGCACAAAGATTGAAATGATTCATGCTTTGTTGTTCGCGTTCTCTATAAAACCACAAAATTGAGCTTTTGACGTTCTGTTTTCTAAAGAAGACAGTGGAAAGGTGGCCAACTGGTTTCATTCCCACGTGAAGTCATTGTATTCTGTAATTAAGTCTATTGTCTTGCAACGTTCTCGTTGACGTTCCGTCCTAGTTGCGTAAGGTCCCTAACACCTATTTGAGAAAGTAGAATAGTACAGTTGTATGTTCACAGTGACCTGTACAATATGCATGGTAGCATTGGATTTTTCTTGTTAAATAGGTATTCTCCATATTTTGCTTACTAAGTTATATAAAAAAGTTCACAAGACACAGATTTAACGGTTAAACATATTTACGTTGCATCACCAACCTTTTGATGAAGATTGTAATTATAATGCGTTTGTTTCTTTGTATGGAACCGAGGGAATCGTCAAAAACATTCACAATGTTCAGATCTTAAGATTTTTATAATGGATACTTCTCAACTTTTGTTATGACTCTCTAAACAGTAGCTTTTTTTTATTGACCAGTGGAAGGAGCAATATCGAGCTTGGAACGGGAACTTATCGAAACTATTCTGAATAATTACACAAGAACGGCCCGCCCAGCAAGTCCCAACACCACCATCAACGTGACTTTTGGCATCGATATTGTTCAGATTGTCAACGTGGTAAGGCCATCTCATAACTATTCTTGAAGAAAAACAATGTAGATTGTTAATATTTTATATTATTACTATTATTATTATTATTTTATCATTATTATTAACATTTTCTATGTATGTATGTATGTATGTATGTATCTATCTATCTATCTCTGTCTGTCTGTCTTTTTGTCTGTCTATCGATCTATCTTAGTAGTTTTAATAGTTTATAAAGTTTATGTTTTCTTTGTTATTATTGATATTTTTTGGAAGTAAACAAGACTTTCACTGAACTGTCTGAAACTCAAAACTTGCAGAGTCTACAATCGTTTGGCATCTGTTTGAGTGAAGTTAATTATTGCAATTTGAAGAAAAGAAGTGATAATGATTCCCAGTTGATTCACGGTCAAACGAACTAAACATAACGGCCGAATATGCCTTCTCAAGGGGGTGGTATAGCTAATGAATGGTGAACTGACACCCCGATCATTTCAGAATGACCGAGGACAGATGATAACAATCAGTGCCTGGGTCCGGCAAACCTGGAAGAATAGCTTGATAAACTGGAACCCAGCCGATTTTGACGGGATAGGATCGGTGAGAATGGACCCGGACAGCCTTTGGGTACCGGATATCGTGTTGTATAACAGGTATTGCGGAACAAATGCCATGCAATTACGCATACGTGCAAGGTGGTAAGAAAGTGCATTGGAAAACCTCAAAGATAGTGATTTTACAGCAAAAGCGAATGACTTGTAACCTCTAGGTTCAAAAATCAAGTTTGTGACTTTTTACATACAACAGGCAAACAGAAAAATGACAAGCAAAATCATACTCTAAAGCTTGTCGTTGACCGGATTTATAAACTGGTTTTGTACCTTGTAACGTGCGAGTTTATGCGTTTTATCGATCTGTTATGA
>JAOEHT020285754.1:0-10370 GCA_025448195.2 Parazoanthus atlanticus
ATGAAAGTACCCGCGGCCTATAAATCCATTAGCGTTATTGCTTTCCATACCGAAACTACTGTGCCAATTATATATGTTAATACAAAAACACTAGTTATTAATTAAGTCAACTATGACGTCACATGACGTCAAAACTCCGCCATCTTGATATTCTTGGCGGCCATCTTGGATTTTTTATGACATCAGAAAACGGTATTTTTTGACTCAAAATTAGTGGAAAACTATTGGAAAAATTTTAATTAGTAAAAGCTACGTCTCCACAAGAAAAAAAAAATTCAGAAAACGTAAAGGAAAATTCAGAAAAAACTCGGTAAAAAATTTGCTGACCTATCAGTCTAACCTAACTAGTAGCTAGGTTTATACCTAGCAGCTAAGTGTATAACACGTTAGTAAAGTATTGTATTGTATTGTATTGTATTGTATTGTATTGTATTGTATTGTATTGTATTGTATTATATTGTATCATTCAGAGGCAGTGGTTGCCATAGACCACTTTCATATTACGCCCGAGTGGTCATGAGCAGGAACTTGCAGTCGAGGCTAAAAAGGCAGAAATACAGCAAATCCGCTATGAGAACTTGTCACTTGACCTCGACTTGAAGTTATTGTTTATGGTCACTGGGGCAGGTTATGAAAGTAGTGCATGGAAACACGTTAATTCAAAAACACAATTCTTACACATAAAATTGCTCCTTAATACATTTTAGGGAAATTCACAAAACTTGTGAGTTCAACCTTTAACGGGGCGCTCTTTAGAGAGGTTTGAATATGGTGCGGGCACTTACCCCCATCCCCCTTCCAGTCCGAATTAGGTTAAACGTTAAAGAAAAGCGTTTTCACAAAATAGTGAAAAGCAGCATGGCAACTACATAGCTCTATTGTTTCTTATTTATGATCGCTCAAAAGCAGCTCTTTTGTGTTCGGTTGGTTGTGTATTACATCATACATACGTATAATTATAAAAATACATATATTTCAGGTGCTCCCCGCTCATGTGGCGTTTCACAGTAACTATTTACAACAAGTAGATGGATCGTTCAGTAGTCGAGGGTCTTAGCCAGGCCGCTTCACAGTAACTTTCTGACTGAGACATTAAGTTCATCCTCAGTTAATAGACCACAACACCGGGATTGCCCTTCTCTTTTCGAGGAGTGTGTCCCCCGATAGAACGACGAGAGACTATACCAACGGCTAGGCTCCACCAGACCGGGAAATGAACCCGGAACCTCCTGGTTGGTGGAGATCTTGTCAATCGCGCTAACCTCACACATATTGTTTTAAGGTCTTGGTTATTATTATTGTTATTGTTCGATTACCCAATCAGAGAGCACTTTTAGTTTCTTGCTGCTTGAACTTGGGTTCTTGAGTTCGAGCCTAGTCTCCACTCGGTTCTGTGCTAGAACCTGTGGTGTGTGGTCCTGAGTTCAGGTCCATGTCTTGTCATGTTTGTATAGTGAGCATTTTCACTCGATCCGAAGTGACACAAGAGAGAAAAAAACAAGACAGCGGCCACGAGTTGGGGTCATGTTAAAACGCTCCGCCTAAAGCCAACTGGAGTGGCTCAAGCCATGCAGTTGGGGACTGTTTAGAAATATATAAGAATATCTATCTATATATTTCAGTCTGCTATTCGTAACTGCAGAAATGAAAAGAGGACTGACACGTGCACTGGCCCCCAAATTATCCCAGAAATCCTAATTTTGTATTAAAGAATATGAATTACATTTGGAAAAATATGCTATGAAGTGGTTAAGAATAACTCGGGTTTGGTTTTGTTTGTTTTGAGGACGCTATTTTTTTTAGTTTAATGGCTGAAAGATGTCGGTCGTTTTTTCAGTTTATCGGCTGAAAGATGTCGGTTGAGATCAGTATATAGATACCTAGCCTGGAAGCCCAGGTGCTATAGTTTTACAAGTTAAATTAAAATTGTAATTTCCGTGAAAATCATGTGTGATTATCGAATTTCACGAAATCCCCGGCATGTTTTCAGTTATTCAAAGCGAATTTCTCAAGGTTTGAGGACGTCAAGAAATTACTGATGAGGTTGCTAAAACTTGAATATTCGCAGGTGTAATTTGAACCCGATTTAATGTTTTTTAAAGTGCCCTGTTCAGTCGCTATTAATTGTAGTTGACGCGTTTGTTATGCATATTTTGAGAAGAGTTTTTAAAGCTAATTAATGGATGTTATAAAGCAACAGAACGGAAAAAGGATCCTCTCTTTTCTAAACTAAAAGCTACAAATTTGGTAGACAAGCAGCTCCATTTTAGTCCAAAATAAATATACCAAATGTCAGAAGAATTTGAAGAACGTGGTTTTAAGAATTAGCGCCCTCTTCTTAAGATGAGATGATCTTTGATCAGCAGAAAAGCTAGCATTTCGTTCAATTTCTCTCAAACTTCTATGCTAATTGATTTGGCAGCAAAATTAACGATATTCAAAACTTTAACGCGTCTTTGTCAAAACACAAGAGCATGTTTGCCGTTATCCGCTCTGTCGATGTTCGGTTGTACGCTTGATATTTGCACTGAAGTGTGATGTTTGAGTAGCTGGTGATTTTTGTTTGCACGAATCACTTGTTAGCTGGGAATCTAGATGATAATCGACCATCATCTTGTTTGCTTTATAGAAGAAATCAGAATTTCATATGCTATTAATATTTGAAAGAAGCTTTTGTTGAAAATAACTATTATAACATATTTAAAATTAGAATTAGTATTATCTCTCTAAATATCGTCTTTGTTGGAGAAACGATTTCGAGTGGCTTGTTGTGAGATTATAGTGCTGTTTGAGAACAACAGAGAAACGCCACGAAAGACTAGAAATTTGAGCTCGAAGTAAAATTTACCTTTCGAGAAAGATAAACTAACTGCTCTTCAGAAACATTTTAGTTCAATTATTAAACTCAGTTCATTTTTAACTGAAATAAATTTGCGACTACGTACTTTTGTTTAAGTCGATCCCATTGTAGTACAAGGTGGATATTCGAAATATTTTAAGTTTGGGAAATGTGACCAAAGATTTAATGAAAATTTCCATTGCGCTTTTTTCATTGCTGTTTGTTTGTCTAGTCAAACCGTGAAAATTATGAATGGATGATTAACTCGATGTGATTTGTTTTTCATCAGTAGAAAACTAGTTGTTGCAGTTACCGAAAGGTTTATCATGCAAACCTTCACTATCTTCCACAAAATGCGCTATAATAGTTAATTTTTGGCTGGTGCCAGTCAGTTTCCGTGTGACTTGTTTCCATCCTCCGACACATAGAATAATCGCAACTCAAATTTGCAAAAGTCACCCTTTGTGCAGCAAGTAAAAAATTCAGTACAAAAAGATCAAATTGCGTCCCTACAAAAGAAGTACATCAGTTTCTAGCTTTTGCTTCGTCATAACTGTTAAAAAGCGTCAGTTGTTGTTTGTGAGAAAAATTTAAAAGCAATTCGCAAGTGCTAAATATTGATCTGAGTATGTGAGTCAATTCGTTTGTACTTTGCTAGCAGATGTTTTGTCTGCTCCAGCTATTAATTTATGCTTTAGTGAACTCATACTTGCTAGTGCCCTAATGCTTTTAAAAGATAAAATATTGAACTTTCTGTTGCTTGAAATGAATTATACTCTGACAGTAGTTCAATTTCTTTCAGTCGGAACAAAATGACGCCGTGTACAACAAGAATTCAGATCTTTTTATTGCTGTATTGTTGTTTGTTTTCGGATTTGTGGTTTCATTATTCTGCCATACATTCACCTTCCGCTGCGAATTCGAAACTGTCAACGAACCGTCAAAGACTTTTTATAAAGTATATTTCTGTTACTAAAATCAGTCTGTTTATGAGGCCCCACTTATTTCTAACACGCAATTACATTCATTTTTACCAAATGTTACTCTATTTCAAGTCTTTTTATCATTGAAAAGGCTTTGAGTGATAAATAGGGAAATGTTCAATTTGCTAAAATATTATTTCTAAGCCTTCTCTTGAGGCCCTGTTACACCAGGCAATTTTTCTCACAACTCGCAATGCAACGCCGTTGCGAAACCACTTGCAGAAATAAAATTGGGTTTGTAACACGCCTTCATTTACACTTGCTTCGCAACGAAATATTATACAGCAAACTGCAGGAAAAGTAGAATGATCTTCTACTTTTCGCAACGTTGTGAGCGAAATTGGAGCGTGTATCATGTTGGCTGCTGCAACTCTCAATGCTCTTCTACGTGAGCGTTGCATAGCCTGAAGTTGAAAGAGAAAAATGCGCCCTCTAACTTAGCCTTGCTACTAGAGCAAAGTATCGGACGACTAAAGTGCCTGAAGCTGCATCACATCGTTACCGTACTGCGAGAGACGCGACATAACAGTCACTTGGCTGCTTCGCTGACGGATTTCCCGCCGTTTGTGCAAAGCGCAGCATACAGGCTTCATACATCGCCAAAAACACAGCAATTCCTTGAACCCACGGCGGTAGTTGTCACTGAACACGTAATATACCAATGGATTAATGACGGTGTATGTAAACTGCGAATAGTCCGCAATAAATCGGAAACTGCATGGTCTTTTGATTTCTGGTGCAACGTAGTACAGGAAAATATGCACGTGATATGGAGCGTACGCTGCCAGGAACACCACCATAACAGTGACTAACATGCATGCTATTTTGCGATTTTCAATCGCCCTCCTTTTTGACATCGTAGACGCAAGTTGCAGCACTTTCTTTTGGCGATATAGCGACACAGCTATGCCTATGTACAGTAAAGTTAGAACGATAAACGGAACTACTGTAAAGCAGACAAAATTGATTATCCACTGGACTTTGAACGCCTCTGCTGTTTGTGAAGCTGGATTCCACCGAAATACACACTTGGTTACGGCTTCGTTATCGTGAACGAGTTTGAAAGAGTAGAAAAAATGTGCGCTGAATACAACGCCGATGATCCAAGTGAGAGCAATTAACCGGGGACAGGACCTGTTTGTAATAGGAGCCGGTTTTAGAGCGAAGACAACACTGTAGAACCGCTCAATTGCAACGACAACCATACTCAGTTTGGATACGTAAGTTGACACGTCTTCAGCAAAGGGAAGCAACTTGCACAAGAACGAACCGACTAGTCCATTAACAAGCCATTCATTTGGACCAACGATTAACCAGTTTAACCGCCTCGGGAGAGCAAATATAGGAATACACAAATCAGAAATCGACATATTCACAATGAAATAATTAACTGGAGTTCGTAGTTCTCGATTCTTGAAGAAACAAGCCACAACTAGCGCGTTCCCTACAAGCGAAAACAACATTAGAAGACCGAATGCCGTGATCTTGGCAACTTTTTGGGTAGTGGAGTCCTCACAGATGGAGACATTCCGAAAACTTTCCCTTGTCGTGTTGTAAAGCAACAAACTTTCATTTAACACGGCCATCGCGGCCGTCATCGAATTGCTTAACTAGGAATGTTAAGTGTCATCGTTTTGAAAAGTACGTTTTAAAAAGCTCTTTTGTCGAAAACACTTAGTAGCAACTTTTAGCCGTACACTTATTTATAATGATTTTACTGAATGACATCTTGCAATATTCTCACTTTTGTGTTTAATATATTCCATTTATCACAGTTTCCGACCAATTTGTCTGTAGGTGGAATTATTTAAAGAAACTCCAATAGATTTAATTACGTCGGCCCATCGATTTCGTACCAAGATAATTATTTTTGTAGCAAACACTATTTGCTATATTAGTTCTTTTATTAGTAGTCTTCCACCCAAAATTAAGATTTTTTAAACAAATCGTGTTGCTCTTTAATTTGATATTGGCCTAACTTGATTCTATTGGGTATTCTTGATAGTCGAACTCGCTCTAGATGTTCCACTATTTTGTTGTAAGCACACCATTGTCAACAAGAGGTATAAATATTTCGTACACAACGGGAAAGTGAGAGTCGAGTATTATTTGCTGAAAGGAGTTGGGTACGTCACCGTTGACACTTAAGTTTTAATTAAATTCTATATGGAACTAATTTCAAGTTGTTTTAACTTGTTTTAAATAACACGAGTATAAGTCAACGATATTATAAACGTGCAGTTGAAAACATTTTACAATGAAGAAATGAAAATCCGCAACTCAGCCAGCAACGACGATAAGATTGAATATTGTCTGATGAAACGTTATCAGAATCATTACAGGATTTGTTCGTTTTCATATAAAACGGCAGGAAACTCACGGCACAAAGTTCCGTTTCATGATTTGAATGCAGATATTCAATACATCTGTTCGTACAACAGGAGCCGGTTTAAACAGCGTTCGAGCAGCTGGTTGTAAAACCTGCAGTGCAAATTTGCGTCTTATTGAGTTATCATTTTATTCATTGATCACGTTCATAAAACGGAGTCTTTTCCCTTGATTTACCTATCTTTTCAGCTTGATAAAAAGGCATGTTTTATTGCGGTGCATACTGTTTAATATGTGGTCCCTAATTACAGGCGGTTTACGAGAAAACAACATGCAAAATTTTCTTATAATTTATATGAACAAACTTTATAAGAATACTGTGTTGCGAAATTTGCTCAAATCGTCACTGAACAACCTCGGGTTCTGTTGAGATAATTTATAATGTGAGAACAATTTAAGAACACTTTTAGACGGAATTTGCCCCAAATTAAAAACGATGAACTTTGTCCAAAACTGTCTGGTTCTTATGAAAAAACATCTGTACATCCAATGATATATCTTTCTGTTACAAAGAGAGAAAAATAGGCGGTCGGCCATTTTGAACAGAATATACACTGAAAGTCATAGATGAGATCGAACTTGTAAAATTAACGTTCGATTTAAGTGACGCTTCGAATTATAACGTTCACATGGACACAATGACGGCCACCGTTGAATACGATGTAAGCTAGATTACTGGTTTGGAGTCGAAGAGCTTTATAATTCAGTGAAACTCTATTTAATATAGACATTAAATGTGCTCCAAATTCGGACCACTCCACAATTTGGAAGCATGACACGACAAAATGACATTTGTATAGTGGATATCAGATGGAAATTCGACTCAACCCTTCTTGACGACAGTATATCCAGAGAAGCATGCAATTAACGAACGTTCACATGGACACAATGACGGCCAACGTTGAATACGATGTAAGCTAGATTACTGGTTTGGAGTCGATGAACTTTGTGATTCAGTGAAACTCTATTTAATATAAACATTAAATGTGCTCCAAATTCGGACCACTCCACAATTTGCAAGCATGACACAACAAAATGACATTAGTATAGTGGATATCAGATGGAAACTCAACTCAACCCTTCTTGACGACAGTATATCCAGAGAAGCATGCAATTAACGAAAAATTAACGATTAGCAGCTTGTCAGTGGAATTTTCCTGCGTTTATAACAGAGAACTTGAACCACAGTTGATGGAACTAACTGATCATCATCATTCATCATCATCATTTCCCTTCTTCTCTCTTTCCCTTCTTCCCCCCTCTCCATTCCAGTAACTGAAACGCCAGCTGCGCTGGCTAACGGCTCTGTTTCATGTTATACAAACTGTGATCTTGCGCATTGGTTTTTTTATGTGAGACCAAACGTTTCTATTGGTTAGTTGGTTCAGTGCCTTTTGTATTTTGTGCAAGGTCAAAGTCAACGAACAAAAGAGCTAGAGAACAAACATATAACAAGGAAACTGGCCGAGCTTCATAACCAGTTCGCTCGATTAACTATGATCGAACTGAACAACTTTTTGTCCATTTCGCAAATCAAAAGGTCAATAAAAGACGACAAAATGAAAACAGATATATATGTAGAAAGATTAGAAACAGAGAAGAAGGACTTGCAGAAAACGATTTTCGGCACAATGATTTATCAGGAGAATGAAGAACGTAATTTAGATTGGGGTATAGTTGCACAAACCCAGCCATACATTTTTTTAGATCAAGAGCATCAGATGGGAACGAACACGGCGAAAAATTGTCTTGTTGTTTCTTCTCCCTCGAGACAAGAAAGCCAGTCAAAAAAAAACACGTACTTGCTTATAAAGCTTTATTTCGAAGACGGAGCTAGAACTGTTTTCTCCAAGACATGATCAGTGAGCTTTGGTCATGCTGTATTTGCAGCTAAAAACATATGTCAGTGCATTTATACAAATGATTTAAGCTGTATGATGCAACGCCAATATCTCCTAAGGTTCCACTTTGGTGTAAGATCAGGTGACCTACCTGACTTAATTACATCTGATCAGTCAGTCATTGACTTGCTTAACTAAGTAGCTCCATGAATCAATGACTTCGTTTCCCTCTATTTCCCTTTCGTAAACGTTCGATGCTATTTGTAACATATATAGCCTGATCAAAATGGATTGATATTGATATGTTTGTCGCCGTAAGGTTGGACTTAAAGCTGACGTTTCGAGTGCTAGCCCTTTGTCAGAACAAACTGTCTGCAAACAGTTTGATCTAACGAAGGGCTGGTATTTGAAACGTCAGCTTTATATCCAATTTTACGGCGAAAAACATGCCAAAGCAACCCTTAATGATCAAACCACATATTTAGCTTACTCACCAACTCAAAAAAGGCAGTTTTAAAAAGAATAAAACTAGTCTTTCGCAAATTGTAACAGCCTATGCCATTTCCAACAAAAGTCCATGCCAGCAATGATGTCACATAAATTGTCAAGAATGAGTTGAACAATATATGACTGCATGACTTCAAGTAATTGTGTATGGGAATGCCGCTTGGAATGTGCCTTTCCAATCTTCAGTACTAACGTTTTACCTGCACACCGTACCCACCAACAACAGCTTCGCTTCACTATGTGCTAGTTCAAGTGAGGAAGGAGGTATTACTGAATTCGAAGTCATCACCAGGTCCTCTCTTGGGAAGTTCTTCTCCGGCAAGAAACTCCCTCGGAAAATAAAACCCGAGATCAAACCCTTAAGATTATTGAATATCAACTGTCAATCCATACTCAACAAAAAAACAAGAATTTGATGACCTCGACAGCAGTATTGAAAGCAGACGGTAGTGAGCAAGGAATCCTGGTTGACAAAGGACATACATGATATCGAAGTATTAAATCTTGTGACCGAGCTTCTAACTGCATTAGCTGATGCTTGATTTTTAGATATATACTTTCGATTCTTTACTACACTCCTGACTTGATAATGACGTTAAGCAACGTCGAAACGTCGTCAAATGAATTTTAGCAGTTTTAAAAGTTTAAAACTTTGTTTTCGCAGATTTTTATCGTTAAATGTTTTAAGAAAGCCCTTATTTTCACATTTGTTTTCCATTATATTGTACTGCACACACATTTCGAATGCAGAAGCCTCTCACACAGGGCGTAACATTACTTCGGTGCCACTTTCTTAGGCACATTTAATCAACCAGAAAATTCCTCAAGTAGTTTTAACTCTTTAAAATAAATGTATAAATGTTCAGACCAAAAACCAAAAATAGATATTCCACCTGCGGTATTTCATGATCAATGTCTTTAATTCAGTCTTTGATTGTAGGAATGAGTATGAATTTCTATATAATAAACACTCGAAAGATTACCCTTTGTAAGGTAAAAGGAAGTTTTTTCACGCTTAACTTTTTCGAATTTCGTAACGGTACAGTTACAAATGTGTTTAATACAACATCGAAAGTCGAAATGCTCTAATAGCATTTAACTGTGCAACTTGTCCACTTCATTTCAGCAACCGCTGTGGAAACCTGCTCAGCACAAGGGCAAACAACTGATCCAGTTTGCAGTAAGGGAGGAGATTAGGGCCGTGCAGGTACGAGTTGAGCGAAACGGGTTACTGAAGCAAATAAAGAAATAAACTGGTCGCTGAGGCCCAGCTCGTACAACTGTTTTTTGCTAGGGGGTTCTAGATTACAGAAATTAGTTTTTGCCTATATAGAAAATGGAAAGTAAGCTTTAGGGCTTCATAGCTAGATAACGCATTCGTTTTGACGAACAAAGAGTAGCATGTGGTATTAGCCCCTCCGAAGACGGCCATTTTTTTCTTCGATTACGTCGTGAATGCTAAATAAGGGATCTTAATTAAATCATTCTCCTAGAGTATGCAGCGACAAAGGCATACATGGACAGGAAAACACACATGATTACTCATCAATATCTATACGGCTAAATACAGGAAATATAGAACAACAATATAATATTTAGTAAAGATGGACAAAATACAATCAAGATCACCTCGTAAAATGCAAAGTTCGATTCACGAACTGCACTTGCAAAACTCATCTTTAGATATAATGAACCATGAATGTGTATTCGTTATTCAGAATTGGGGATGCTGGGATCGAGAAGTCTATGTTCGCCATTTTGTTTAATTTGTCCAAAGCCCTTATTTCGCTTTACTTCAGTGTATTGTCGTGG
>JAOEHT020285928.1:0-10369 GCA_025448195.2 Parazoanthus atlanticus
CTACTAGACTGGTTTACAGCTGGGGAAAAGCGGTACAGCCAGTAGGGAAAGGTGGTACAATTTACCTGTGTACTTAATAAAGTTATTTTGCAGCAAATTGAATTTCAGTTCCTTTTTGTTCATATACAATGTAAAAGAGTTTACTACTCCCATTAGCATGCAGTTATTAATATAAGTTTAACGATGAAGTTTCAACATACCTTGTTCATATCAATCTCTTATCATCTGTGCAGGTTTCAAGCTGGACTTAAGACTGTATGTTGGTGTAACATGCTTCGATCCTCTGAGGATTTATCTGTACGAAGAGGGACTTACAAGGTGTGATTCATAGTTAAACAGTACAGTGAAGTGTTACGGACATTTGAAAGTTTTCAATTTTATGACAATTATTCATTTGTTAATGTTCATCAAACACTTATACTCTTCAATACAAGAAAAATGAATGGTCATTGGTTATACTATGGGTTTTCAGCCATACCATCGTTATGCCTCAGCATGTCTTACTAGCAGTTGTAATGCCCCCACTAATGTGTTGGACCAAAAGAAAGAGTCACAAGACAGCACCACCCTAAGAAGTTATACAACCTGGTGCGAACACCAGCACCTATAAATCAGCTTCATCTCAAGGTCCATAAATGGATGGAACAGTCTATCCACGCACGTAATAAAACAAAGATCCATAGGAAGCTTCATGTCTTCTTGTAAGAATACCTGGATGGACCCTTCACATTTAGTTATTATCTGTGTATCATTGGCACACGTTCTTTTATTTACTCATTATTTTATTTACACCTGCACCTGAACATTCTTCGGCTGTGATGAGCTCTGCCTTTTTCGGATTATTCGATTAGATTAGATAATTCAATTAAATAGTAATATATGTTGTAGTATCGTACTGTATAAATACAGTATAGATCTCCAGTGGCAGCAGCGAGACTAAAAACCTTCAAGACATAGGTCCTTCACACCACTCATTTCTTATATGGAGATCTGTGTGTGTGTGAGATCTCTTGACAGTGGAGTCAGTGTTTTTTTAGTTGAGAATGGAGAACCAGTAAGAGTAATGTGGAAAGTTATTTTCTAAAGTATTTCTGGACCTTTCCTTAGATTTGCTACAGTGAAGTACGACAAGAGCGGTAAGAACATCAGAAACTCCTGCATGCATCTGACAAACTACAGCGTTAACAAGAAGAGTGCGGATTTTGTTAGGTAATGTGTAGTGCTGTGGTGTTACGGTCATACTGTACTGTAAAACCTCTAATTCAAGAAAGAGCAGCACTAGAAACCTTAGGCTAAGAACCTGTTTAGCGACTTTAAATTTTAGCAATTTCAGATCATGACTAATGCAGGAAATAAATTTTGTAAAAATTTAGTGTGATAACTTCTAAATGAAACGTAGCTAACCGATTCCATTTTGATGTCACAGGCCGTACAATATTAACTCGAACAAAATAACTCTTATTTTCAACTGAGGAAAGTCGTTTTGTACTTTACTTTGCTTATTTTCGAGACCACAAGAATAAGTGAGCATTTTTTGGTTATCATTTCAATCGAAAAAAACACGTCTGGTAGTGTTTTGTAAGCGTCAATATGTGGTTTGTTTTGCTCTACTTCAGTATTTTAATGCAATGATAATACGTATTTTATAAGTGAACTGTCACTCATCCTGCTACAGATATATTTCACAACTTCACTTAATTCAAGTCAAAAAAATGTAGTATGAAGACTTATGTAGAACGTATGAAAATGTAAACAAGCTTTGACGTCGTCATGAATTAAGGCATTTAAAGAAGTCGTCTTTCCAAGTAAAGAAAGTTTTAAAACCTATACCCAGTCATGTTCCTTGCATTCCTTGGGTTGCACTGATTGTTCATTGTTAGTGTAGTAATTGTGTGATCTTGTCTGCAGGTGTCTTGACCCCGAGGTGGAGGATTATGGTAACAAGTGGAGCATGAGTGCAATGTTAAGATTCCTAAAGCAAACAGGCAGAGATACCACAGGTAAAGATTTATGTACCTGTACTTACATCCTGCAGTCAGACATCCAGAAAAAGAAGTCAACATGTAGATATACCATTGTAGAGTATTACAGACCAGCAGGGAGACAACGTGAGGGACACTCCTGATAGAGAACGAGCAATAGACAGACAGTCATATAACTGGACAGACATACTACATACAGAGAGGTGGACAGGGAGAGTGATGGTACCATCAAACATGCAGAAAGTGACTAACCGACTAAACAGGGATATACTTACATATAGATAGACAAAGGTAGCTAGCCAGATGGTTGGATGCTAGTCAGATAAGTGCCACAGGTAAAGATAGAGTGCTGCACCTAGGCAGACAAATTAAATACCAAGGTAATTAGTGTCTTTACAGACATAACACAAATGTAAAGATAGGCAGATGTACATTTGGAAGTACTGTGGATATATAGACTGAAAGACAGCCAACCAGATGTGTACACAGAGATGCAACGGACAGTAACAATACATGAAAACAAAAAAATGCTCCAGTCAAACAAACATAGAATGAGGCAGACAGATATAGTTCCCGAATCTTATTGCTGGGCAGACAGACAAACGGACAAATATCTCATTGTAAAAACTGCAAACACTTATTCTAACTCTTGGTAGCGTTGATGCTGAGAATCGAAGACCTTGTTATAAAAACCATCATAGCCGGAGAGCTTCCCATAGCGTCAGCCTGCAAGATGTTTATGCCTTTCACCGGAAACTGCTTTGGTGAGTAGGTGGAATCAATAGAAATGTTTCAGAGCTCACAGCAAATATTATGATTTTATTTTAGCCAGCTTGAATATTAGTCATCAGATCAGCATTCAATGACTTGTACATTCTTTTTCTGGTAGCATAAAATGCTTTGTATAATAGGAACAAAAACAACAGCAGTTTATGTTTTCTTATAAGAGATGCAAACATTAAGTACCCCCCTCCTCCTCCACACGCACGCACGCACGCACGCACACTTAAAGAAGATAAGGATTCAATACGATCTGTGGGAAAATGGTCATTAAACATGTTGAAACGCAGCAAATTGTACATGTCAGAAGCAAAAAAATGTGTACGTTCATAAACATGTTGGAACTTAGTAATTTCTATGATTATAAACGTGTCAAGACTAAATAACTCGAACATTCGTATATACATCGCAAAACTCAATAATGTGTCCAGTTGTTCCATGAACATGTCAGAAAAAATCATTAACGTGTATGTTCATAAACTCGTCAGACATAAATTCGTAGACATATCAGAACTCAATAAAGCAGACTGGTGCTAGTATTTATTAGCTGAAGCCAAAGTTACACTGCTTGAACTTTCGAGCTGTAGTTGAACGTTTGTTGTTATCTTGTAAGCATACCTATATCCTACATGTTCACAAAACGAATCGTTCTACTGTTTTAGTACTACTGGAGATATAAATATGTGGAAGGGAAAATAGAACCTAGAGTGTTAAATGTGTGTAATTTTCAAGAAACAATTCCTTGTATATCTAATACTTGTACAGGTTGAAAAGAGTATTTGTATGAACTTTCTAAAGGTGTGTTCATTGAAAATAATCCTAGAAATTCAAAAAGAAGTATGTATTTAACTTAATATTAGATTCACTATAGTATTTTACCAAATTTAATTATTTACAAATTTATCTTTGCAGAGATTTTTGGATTTGATGTTCTTGTTGATGAAAACCTTCGTCCATGGCTACTAGAAGTAAATCTTTCCCCATCACTGGCCTGGTGAGTTGCTGATCTGATCCAACACGGATACTAGTGTTATTTATTAGAATGGGCTCTTGATACATGTAGTTATAAATAATTAGTCATCAAATTGCTTGGGATATTATGAAAGACAGTAAAAAAACCAGTGTATACATGTGTGAGGAACCTAAAAGAGCCTTTAGAAGCAGGTTCTTATATGTATGTTCTCTAAGGAAACTTAGGGTGTTAAGTTCTTATAAAAAGGGTACTTCATGATTCTTGAAGAACAAAGTGGCAAAAAAAGCACCGTTTCTAGTATAGTGCAACAGTTCTGAGTGTAACGTTTACCGGTCTGGGTTGATCTGGTCTGACGATCAGATGTACTTGAGTGAGTGACTGAAAACACAATGCTCTTTATTTAAGATACATGTAAACCTGATTTCCCTCCATCGTAGAGATAAATCAAGTTCAATGAATCGCATTCCACTTCCATCCATGCTATCTCGCATTTAGGTTGAAAATCATTGGTTTGGTTTTGTTTGCTTGAACATTTGAGCCGAATAGAATTTCTTGTTTGGTGAGATCAGCCGGTAGTTTTGCAGAAATGAGGTATTGCAAAATTTTAGCTTCTTATAAGGCCACAATGACTGCAAGTGATAGCATTTTGGTGTGCAGCTGCACTGGTGTACCACCTGGCTGCCACTACTGTGCTATTAGTGTACACCCCTCACCTCCCCCCTCCCCCCCCCCATCGAGAACATGAGGTCAGTGACATCGCCTTGACAATGATGTTACTACCATCACTTGACAGCATGGTGCCGTTGTCGTTTTCACTGTGATGCACTTGCCTTCACTGTCACAGCCATTGAGATTGTTGTGTAGAAGAGTCGCAATAGGTAGAAAGGGTTTAAGTAGAAGAAAAATTATCACAAGTATCCACAAAGTAATCATGTTATTGTTGGCTAGAAGATATTTTATGATAGTTTTCCCTGCTACGTGCAATATAAAAGTCTTGTAAATATACAAGTGATAGTATCCGAGCCATTCCAACTTGTAGAACGCGAATTAAGTTTGCTTGGGTAAAGAGACATTCAAGTAGTGCTGTTTCTAAGTTTATTTTTAAGATGCAAACTACTGGTAAAACGTGTGTAAAATGTGTGTAAAATATGTCTTGGTTTGAGATCGTGTCAGTTGTTACAAGTAACCACCAATTGTTTTAAATCGTTATGATAGTGATTCACCATTGGATCTAAAGATCAAGTCACATCTTGTCTCTGATATGCTTAACACCGTTGGTAAGTTCTATTGTTTTGTTTTCCCCAGTAAATTGTAAGTCATTCCACATTCTCCAATGTTTACTCTTGCATCCTGCCCTTTTCTCTCCAATTCCCGCCCTTACTTTTTGCAAAATTGCAAGAACTAATGAAAACTTAACTGGGGTCCTTTTTAAGGATACACAGAAATTAAAACATGTCCAGGTTGCTCGAAAGTGGTTTAAGTTTTACCTAGAAAAAATTAGGCCATACATTGAAATTATTCAACTTGGATTACATAATACGATGCTTATAAAGTATTATTGAAACAGATTTGTTGTAAAAATAACTCATTTATGTATTAAACCCAAAGTGGCAACCTGAATCAGTTCAGTAAGGATAAACCATATGTGGGTTAAATTTTATTGCTAGTTTGGCTAAACGTGGCCTAAACCCCTGTTCGAGCAGCTGTATCGATAGGCCAATCTTTGATGACGTCATTTGTTTACATTTTGGCATTAGGAAAACCCATCATTTCGCTGGATGAACAACTGAATCAATTAGTAAGAAAAAGCCTGTCAAGAATAGTTATCATGCCAAGTTTCATGCTTTAAAAATTCGAAAGTGGAACCCAAAAACCTGCGTTAATTTTGAGTTTGGAAATTTGGTTACAAGCTATACTGAACAGTTGTATGAGATGTTTGACTGGGTGGCGAAAAATTCATTCATTTGTTTTAAATATTGAAAACTTCATATAGATTTCTCGGAGGTGTTTTGTCTAAATACATGAAACTGAACGCAGAATAGTTCTAACTAAAAGATCTTTGTCTACATGTTTGACGAGTTGTTTACGGTATCGAAATCTTTGTTAACATGTTTTCTCATCAGCATAAATTTAAACTCTGTCAAACGGACGAACAAAGAAGATTACCATAGGATAAACCATTTTAAGATCTTCATCCCATCCTTGTTTGTCCTTCTGAAAAGTTTGCATTTAGGCTAATGAGAAAACTTGAAACAGAAAATGGCCTATCATATTATATGAAGGTTTCAGTACAAGTGGATCCTTCTTTCCGATCGCTTGTCCTGTAACCTGTCTTGTTGTCCATTGGCCTATTTGCCTGTAAAACGTGTCACAAATTGTATGAATGTTTAATTCAGCAATATGTTGTACATGCAAGATGAACCACTGCAGTTTACTGAACTAGCCAGAGCTTCCATCTGGTACGCTGCGATAAAAGATTTATTGAAGGTATTACAACAAGTTTCCGGAGTGTTCATTTCCAGTGTTTTGTGTCCGTTAGGTTTTGTTGCTCACGATCCTTTGTTGCGTAAGCTGCCATTTCGACGATCTCAAGTAGACTTATCCCAGGGCAGGGGTTCTGGATACCGGGTAAGTGTAGAGTACATTGTGTTGGAACAGTGTAGCACTCCTAATATAATGTGGGGACAAATTGCTCCCTGATTAATCTGATTTCACATGTGAAAATTCGGTTAAAATGGCCACCCCGGCCGCAAAAGTACTCTGGTTGAGCCAAATTATTTAACTATCGGAAGTTATCAATTCATGAGCTCGGGTGGTGTATTGGATTAAGTTAACAACTTTCGAAAAAATCCAATATTTTTTTGTCTTGCCCATTGACAGAAGCAGCGTGCACAGTCAGCTGGTGCTGTGCCTCTGACAGGGTCAAGCCGAGGGTCAGGTAGGACTCGGCGGACGAACCAAGAGGATGGTCTGACAGTGGAGGAGATCAGGGTGCTGCGGCACACAAGGGAGGAGTATAGCCGAAGAGGGGGCTTCGTGAGGATCTTCCCATCACCAACCTCATGGGAACTTTATGGGTAATTGCACCTTTTACTATGTTCAACATAGCATTGTACACCCTTAATGCAAACCTTGGCTTTAGTCTCTATCTTTTTCTAAAATTATTCAAGAAGTTCCTTTTAATTCGGCCGTTGCTAGTTAAACATGTATGTACGTTGTAACTGTTGATTATGACTGATGGTTAGAATAACTTCCTGTGGACATATCTTATAGGAGTGTTTCAGTTATTGTCATTATTGAGGTTTGACACAAAGATATCTTTGTTTGAAGTCCTCGGAGGAGTTTGATTTAAAAGTGAAAAACGTTTGTTGACAAACAAGTATTACGTCAGCAGAAATCAGTCCATATCAAGTGCTGAAAATGATCATATTTACTATCTAAGAAACTAGTCTCACTTCCTTAAAGTAAGTAATATTCGAGTCATATTTAAGTATCAACTTCATATCAATTCATTATATATTTCAGCTCATTCTTGGAGCACAGAACAACACATAACCAGATGATTCACGCCAGGCTGTTCCCAGACAGGTAAAACTCAAACTCGATTCGGTTGTTGGGTTCCTATCCATCCTTCAGACGGTGTGTATACCAAACCCATGAGAATCAGTTTGATTCCGTGACTGATTATTTAAACCATCCATTTGTTTATCCAGCCTTGGAGATATATGGTTTTGTGGCATTCAGGGGAAGGAAGGTTGACTTTTTTCCTTTTTTGCTAGCAACCTGGCCGTTTCAATGTGAGATAGTGCTTTGAACAGCGAATTAAACACCGTTACGTAGGTCTGTCAAGATTGGACGATTTTGAAGTACTTGCATTTTTACTTCCAGGTTTTTCAAGAGATAGCTCCAATATAGATTTTCCAATTTAAACAATTTGTCCAACACTGCTGCTCTGGGAAGGCTCTACTATTTTTAAAATTGACACCGTCATGAATAACGTCATCACCTCAGAAAATTGGTTTGCGCCTATTCTTGTAGTTGCATCTAATCCCCTCTTGAATGTTCGGGAAGTACCTGCATTTATTGCATATCCCTGTACAACGGACAATTTCCCGGCATCCCAGATCCCGAAAAAGGCAGGAAGTCAGGCTAGGAAGGGGTTATGGTGCAATATTTAACATCCAATTCACATCTACGCATTGATCCACTTACCTCATCCATCCAATTCACATCTACGCATTGATCCACTTACCTCATCCATCCAATTCTTCTCATCTACCTATTGATCCACTTACCTCATCCATCAAATTTTCCTCATCTACTTATTGATCCTCTTACCGCATCCGTCCAATTCATTCCTTCTACTTACTAGGGCTGTATATACGAGAGCAAATATGCCGCTGCTTATATAGTCCATAAGATACAGGCTCTTCGTATAAATGGCACGAAATCAATATTCACGTCTTACATAAGCGATGGCTACCACAAGCTGCATCTTATCATGGCCTTTACAGCCTAAAGAAAAACAAAAGAAGTCATCGCCCGGCCCAGTTGGGTCTGCAATATTTTGCACAAAGGGTCTAGATACTATACATGCATACTGATTAAAACCAACTTGTCTTTACTAAATAGACAGAAAAATATGTTGTTAGTTTTGTTGTTTTTATAAGTACGCATTATAATAAACTTGCTAATCTGTTTTTATAGCTAGTTCACTTCCTCCCCCAACTCTTAGCTCATTCAGCAATGAAGCATTCTTGCATTTAGTTATTGAACTTACGCCAGGTGACATACACGTAAGTGTATTTCCTTGGATTGTCAGCCCACAGGTTTTGATTTGTGTTTTTGTCAGAAAATTACCAAGAATGCAGAAACGTGTCAGAAATAAGTTCAAACTAAAAGCATTTCTACGTTTTGGTATCTTCAACCGTATCACAGCTGGAGGAAGATCTTGTTTTTGGGGGGGAAGGAGAAGGGCAGTGTGTGGACAGCTTCAAAAATATTTCCCCAAAGAAAGATTCGTAAGCACTGAAAGTGTCAGTATTTAGAAGATCCTGCAGACCGCAGGATCTTCCATGAATTGGAGAAATTATACTCTCTGAAACGTCATTTCGTGAATTTTGGGAATGTTTTACCTATTTTGGAGCCAACTAGGAGAAATGAATGTATTTATATCTTCTGCTCTAAGAATCGGGAACTAGCTACGAATCTCCTTGAGCACTCCCCCAGTTCTCAATGTGGATATTTTATTGGACTACATTTGGGTACGTGTAATAAGACGTTTGTGTTCAAAATAATATCTCAGGATGTCTGCCAACCAGCGTCCCACCACTGCGAGCTATTCGTCTGCAACAGCAAGAGCAAGGTGAGGTGGCGGCTTAAGTTGTAGTTTCACATGATCTCTGCAAGTGATCCTCGACAACTGTGTTGGTTAAGAGAGTTCTTAGTTTAATTAATCGTTTTGGTCAATATACTTGTGAAAAATGTATGGAGCTAGTTTTTGAAAGCAGCAGTATTGTATGAAGAACTGTGAAACTGTCCCTTTAAGGCCCCGGAGAATAATTTATGTATCTGACTGAGCGACAGGACAAGCGGGCAGGTGGAGAGGTGGCGGGAGGGGTGAAGGAAGGCGAGAATCAGGGAACACATCTAAGGCTCTAAGCAAATATGCACTTCACTCTACCTTTGTTGCAAACAACAACAGTACAGCTCCTTTGTTCCTGATTGGTTAGGTTTGTTGTTTGGCTATTATTATTGTCGTTGTTTGAATACTCAGTCGGAGAGCAGGTACACAGAGGTGGTTATGACACAAGGTTCCTAGTTCAATATTCGCTTTTTTTCGAGGACGGCTCCTTCACCACCTCCAAGGTACCACAGTCAGATTGGGTTTTAAAACATATTGATACTGAAGGCCAGGCGCTTAGTCAGATTGTTTCTGTTTAGTTAGTGTGACGTGAATACTTAATGGTTGTTTTACGATTTTGTTGTTCATTAGAAATTTAACAAGTTACAGTGGAGATGCAAACGACCCAACTCTACCTCTGGAGCCAAAGCAGGTACTCACTCGAAACCAGTTTGATATCTGTATATTATGATTGTTGTCCTATTCTATTTGTATTCATCGTATTTTCTTTTCCCCTAGATCTCTTCCGCCAATAAGAATGGCCAAGATCTGCCAGAGAGAATGGTTTGCTATGAAAGAAAACTCGACAGTTGGGTAAGATTTTTGTTTTAGTTCCATCCAATTCATCCCATCTGCTTACTGATCCACTTACCTCATCCATCCAGTTCATCTTATCTGCTAATTGATACCCTTACCTCATCATCCAATTCATCCAATCTACTTATTGATCCATTTAGTTACCTCATTCATCCATTTCATCTCAACTACTTAAATTGATCAACATCATCTATCCAATTCATCACATCAGCGTACTGATCCACTTACCCCAGCCATCCAATTGATCTCATCTTCTTTTTGATCCACATACCTCATCCATCGTTCCCATCCATCCAATTCATCTGAACTACTTAAATTCTCGACTCTCTCTATAACTGAACGCGCGCAAAGCATTGTGGATAGAGTGGTATCAAAGTCCAAAATCAAAATGGTGGACCGTTCGACTTCATTGAA
>JAOEHT020286023.1:0-18374 GCA_025448195.2 Parazoanthus atlanticus
TATGACATAAAATGATATGATATGACGTGATATAATACAATATAATAATATAAAAGCCTGACGAATGATAAAGTATATTTTTTAAAATTCTTCAAACTTGCATCAAATTGTCAGACTGATTAACAACAATTATTTAACGAAAATGCAATTTGTTAGAATGTATATCTATATATACCTGCTCAATTATCCTTAACATAATACTTCTACACAATTTTAATTGTTAAAACAACACCATAAATCTGTAGTCAAAGTGTCAAGAAAATGATCTCAAATCATCATAAACTGTGCATGTTTTGAACTGATAGTGGCCTGTAACTCTGAGTTTAATGCTGAAAATAATTCTAATCATTTGCTTCCTTGAATGTGCTTGTGTCATATATATGAAATGAGCTACGACCACAGACAGACACAGCCCAGTGTCTTTGGATACTGTAGTACACTAAAGGTCATTTAGCAGTTGCCAAATCATTTAGAGCAATTTAGTAAAAAGTTTCAAAAGCCAGTTGCCAGCAATCATACGGTAATAGAAAATGCACTTTAAGTTGTTCAGCCTTATTATTACAAGTTGCGTTAAGGAAAAACTATTTTGATTATGTCCACTACATTCAACCTACAATATATTTTCTAGCTGTAACTGATATAATGTCAACTGATGTAATTGCCCGAGAGTCGGTCAACTCAAACCCTGGGTTTGGTCAAATTTGTGGGTAAACTCCTGCTTTTGGTTTTGCAATTCATAGTGTTGGTATTACTTCTTATGCTGATAATTTGCCGGTAGAGTTCAGCGCAGGCCAGAAAAAGTCTGCTCCAGATGCAGAACTAGACTTCCGGTTTTTGTACTCTACATTTCGCCAGTATCTTCGGGGATATTATACTAGTATATAATATTTACACAGTCATGCACTTAGTCGAAGTTTTGTGCAATAGGCATACATTATAAATACATTTTTTTGCTCATATTTTTTTATTTTTCTTGTATATACAATAGATCTGATTAGTATTTTATTAGTACATTTTTTGTAATACTTTTAGTTCGTTTCATAATATTGTAAAGCGCTTTTGAGCTTTTAGAAAAAAGCGCTATATAAATGTATAGATTAGATCAGATACACGCAGGTTATATTAAAAACTGCATTATTTGTCTCTCGATGATACAAGTTAGTACATATATCTCTTGTTAACAACTTACAATTTGCCATTTCAGCTCTGCGTGTGGAGCAACATAATTATATTTTTGCTTGCTATGAACTTGTCTTAACTTATTTGTGCTGTTCTGCAATAACTTTCTTATAACATTATGTGCCAAACGTATCACTACAAGTAAAGTTTTTTTGAAACTTAGAATTTGTAAAATATAATCTGTAAAATACAAGTTTATCCGAGAAAAAGAAAGTTGAAACGCGTTTTGTACATTGTTCACTCTTGTTATCGTTCAAAGGGTGGCAGCCGACCTTATGGTTGAGGCTAGTCAGCACAGGAACGAGGTTTGACCGTTTTCACTCTTATATTCCGTAATCAGACCGCCCAATTCCTACAGTGAAATCAGTCGGAGTAAAGACTGAACGGTTCCATCCGAGGCTTTTTGAACAGAAGGCCGCTTTGCAGGGACTAAAAGTTCTTAAATGTAGATTTGAGTGTCAATTAGAAAATAAAAAATGTGCCAGAACCGGCTAAAATACCCATTGTAGTAACACCAACGGCTTTCGGTTTGATATCACATTTTTACTTTTAAGTTGCGTTGTTATTTTTTTGACCTTTTAATTTTTGTAATGATTGAATAAAAATGATTTTATGTAGTATGTTTACTCGTTTTATTTAAATATTTTTATTGTCGAGTACATTCTGAGGTGATAAGTACCAAATATGAAAAATAGAACTCACTCGGAGAACTTTTTTCTTTGAGATTCTTCCAGCTAAACCACCTTAGAAGTATTCTCGCCCAAGAAATCGAACCCTGACAAACAAGCTGCAGCTAATTGCCAACTATAAAAATGTCGGAATGATAACTGCGCAAGTGTAAGTTTTAGCAAGAGACAAATGTTCAAGATGGCGCTTCAAAATCTTATTTTCACAACTAAAGTAAGGCTGCAACTTTCTTAACGAAAACATTTCGGGGTTGACCAGTCACAGTCGACGAAGAAAAGCAAGATAAAACAAGATCCGTGTGCTTAAGACTTCTGCTTTTGGAAACTGTTCTTGCTTTTACAAGTTTGTGACTCGCTTGATTGACGTTTTTCCAACATGCCCCAACTATCTGGTTGGTCAAAACACTGACCAGCCGTAGAACCGGCAAACAACCTGTCAATCAACTGAATGCTTACCAACAATCAATCACGTGCAGCGACAGCTCCTTGTCACTCAGCGTAAAGCAAGTAATGGTTCTGAAACCAGTTATCAAATGGTTGTTAAAATACTTCAACTATCACTCAGTCGACTTGTAAACAACTTTTTCTCACTCAAAGGTATATTTTGGCGCATGCATAAACAGTGTCACGGTGAAAATCGCCAAAATGACCAAAAAGATCCAAATGAGAAACTGATCGACAATATGGGCAACCAACGTCCATTCTTCCTTGAGTTGCTCGCCTTTCTCCCGCTCATGCGCAAAGCGAACAAGTTCTTGCACGTCCTGCGAAAGTCCCTGTTGAGTTTCTAACAGACTTCGCTCCATCTCACTACTCACAAGCTCCAAGTCACTGGTCGACCTGTGGTAATCTTTAATGCCGCTCGTAACCACTTCGCCACAAGTTTTCATATTCCTTCCATGGGAAGTGTTAGGACTCGCAAAGGCATCATTGGGAGAAAGGTGGACATTGAAGATGGGCGGAGCACTCAGCCTGTTCGCGGTTTGGGTCGCCTGTGGTCGAAGAGATAAGTGGGCACCGCTGGGTCGCACGAGGTGCGCCTGCGCAGTCTCTTTTGGTTTCTCCTCAGCAATAACGTTTTCCATTTTGCGGTAAACGACTCCGCTGTTGTAAATACTAGAATGGCGATTACATTTACTGCAAATTTTATCGCTTGTACACGACAGACTCTTAGGCTCCTTTTCCTTGACTTCTTGTTGGTATTTTACGGGGATTTTGAGCAGCCTGGCCATCCAGTTGAGTATTACTAATCTGATCCAAGGGGGAATGGGTGTGTGGCACGGATTGTTGAAGTGGCACTTAAGAACAAAACATGTTCCCACAAGCGCAAGGGCGATCTGAAACACAATAGTCAAATAGATAAATACAGCGTTTGCTAAAATATTTCATTTCGTGACATCATTGGAATGGATACAAATTCATAACTCCATAAAATAGAAAGTAAATGTATAAAGACCCAAGATGGGAAACGTTTAGCTGCATAACACATTCTTAGTGCGACTCTTGCACTCCGTTTACACTAGAGATATTCAAGGGCGGCTAAGTAAAGTACCCCTAATTGAATGTACCTATTTATTTCCTAAGTTGATGGCTTTTCGTACGATAACCCCGTAAAGGTTTGTCCTCAATTTTTAGCTTTGATGAAGGTTCTAAACATAACTTGTACAAAAACTCCATCTGCCAATAACTCCCAGGAGGCCTGTCCACTAAAATTGGCCCTTGCCCAGCTGTGTCCTAAAAAGTTGGTTATTTCAGTAATTTAGAAACCAAAAAAAAAGAAAAAAGCAGAAATATTAAAGAAGGTCAATGGGAATTGAAATGTGTTCTAGAAACGTGGGAGCTGGAGTTTGATAATATTTTTCAATCGATGTTTATCCTTATGATTTGGCTTTTAAAGGATTTAGTTTTTGGAATTGACAAAAAAGATTGGGAATTTTTGATGGTTTGTGAAGGACATACCTGGAACAAGAGAATTGTTAGTACATAGCCACCCATGGTATGTTATAAGGCTCGCCTAATCGGGATGACTCAGATCACGCCCATGGGATGTTACAAGGCTCGCCTACCCGGAATAATTCAGACCACGTTGAACATGCACGAGCTCTATTTGTTCTTGTTTAAACTTCAAAAATGGCGGCGAAATCGAAGTAAATTTATTCGCTCATGGTTGAAGGTTGAAGGTGCATAAACTACACGTGAGTTCAAAGCCACGGAGAATAAATTTAACTAATACAGCCAACTTTTAGATTGATCAGGCGGGATACTGTCTGTTTTTTACATACACGCGCATTAAAGTTGCTCCGGGTAGGAGGGTAACCATTCTACTACTGGGACGGCTTCTCTCATTGTAAAAGGCACCTAGATAATTGACATAATAAACATAGTAATAAACATAATAATGATAATAATAATAATAATAATAAAAACAATAATAATAATAATAATAATATTAATAATAATAATAATAATAATAATAATAATACAACTTTATTTTAGGAGGGTGACAATTACCAGTCGTTCAACTGATGAAATATTGGCCCTCCATACTATAAGATACAATTTACATTATAGAAAAACACTAAAACTTGAATATACAATTACAGGAATGCAGTGAAATTCGACTAGATATCAAATAAAAGTAAAGTTGCTAAGTAGGTATTGAATCGAATAAAATTGCTAAGTATGTATTCAAAACTGAAGATCAAAGGAATAGAATTAGATTTTATTTGGAAATGGACATGGGAATTCAACAACCTGTTATGTCATGCGGCATAGTATATCAGCGCAAACAAGCGTTACCTCGTTCAAGCGTGGGTGAAGAAATAAAGTGTCCAGGTTAAAAAAGGTGAGACAAATATCGAAATTGCAACCAGCTGCGTACATGGGGCGTTATGTTGTCAAGATTTTTCAAAGGTAAGCAAAAAACGTAAAACGGTGAATATGAACTTTCTTGAAGAGTTAGAACTGGAAAGTGTTTTAGAAGCGAAATTGATTACCGTTTGGCTACGTTTGGCGTGCCTCTTGCTAGATGGGGAATTTTAAAACCACTTCACTTGCTATCTGACTATTTGACTATATGTTTTACAGAGACGGCAACTAATTGTATAAAATCAGTTAATTATGTGATACCTAACTGAAGTTAATTCTATTTTTTTTAAAAAAAAGGTTTCAGATATGAGTATTTTCATCAATTAGTATTCGTTCTGTGATAAGGCAAGTGACGTGAGAAATTCTTTCTTTTGGAAGCACAACTTAACAGTGGTCTAAATCCAGTCTTAAAAATAGATACTTTGCTAAAGATGATATTTCAAGTATAGGAATTCTATATGTTTTCTCACCTGGACAGCGCCTGGTTCCACAACGCCTTGTCTGTTTAGCAACTCCTCGGCAAAATTTTCCCCCATTGGCCGGGCGTGGGTTAGTACAACTGCGCCTGCGTGCTTGAGTCCCTCCACCACAAGACTTTGAACATCTGCTCCAAGCCGAGAATGAAGTCCATCCCCCATTAACTGGAACAAAATTTGGTGAAAAAGGAACCATATAACAAATCGCTAGACGATTTTCATGTAGTATCTAGTAAAACGAATTACTTTCCTTTGATCATATTCATAGAAACACCGCGATAGCAGAAAGTTTAAATAAAATATTGAAATATAGTTCTAGCGAAACAAGCACCTCCGTTAAACTGGAAAACAATTGAAAAAAGTACCGTATAATAAACTCGCTAGATATGTAGTTGATTAGTTTCTTTTGCTCGTAGAAACTACTCAGTGACAGAAACACAGTCCCTGTGCGGCGAACATCTAGATATATTTACAAACATCTTTGACAATCAAGTAAACTAATTCACAGTTTTTCCAACAGTTTTGCAAAAACAACTCTACTGTATCACTCATTATAACCCAAGTGCATATTTCCGTGTGCTTTAATTGGTTAAAACAGGTCACATGGTACACTCTCACAGTGCAAATGTCAGACAATAACGCTTCCGATGTTGATGTCGATATCCCTCGTCCGGACGAAAAATAAAGCTAGAGACAAGAAACTAATTCTATGCCTATTCAAAAACCGTTGATATTTTGCGGAGTTAAAAGTACAGGTTCAAGTTCACATGACGAACGAATAGCACGAAGAATTGGATTCACTTTCGCGTCGCGCTCCATTTCGGTCTTGTTTTAGATGTTTTGAGTTGGCAATATGAAAGCTTTCTGTTCGGCTTGGTTATAAAATAAATAAACCCCTTTGTAGGTCACTGATCGAAAGGGTGATAGTCTGCCCTTGATTAAGAAATGGTTCTCAAAACTTGACAGTTTCGAGACAGTTGCCCTCGAAGCTAATCTCTTTCTCAGCAGAGGGCAGAACGTCATCTGGTATACCAGACGCGATAAGGGTATATTTAAGAATTATTCCTACCGCGATGCTTTCCATTGTCATTTCTTTTACAAACACCTTTGATAAGAGAATTAAATTCGACAGTAATGACAACAGTTCCGTATCAACTAAAAAAACTAAACCTTTCGTTTACGGAGAGGGGAGGGGGTGAATTCCTTCCCTCCTCCCTAAGGCATATTCTAACGTTATGATAACAGCTGGCACTATGAAACTTTCTAACTTTTCCTAGGGAAGATCTACGGTAAATGTTATGAACCTATCGTGCCAACGACTCCTCGTTGCCATAGCAACCGCATTTATGATTGACATTTTTATGAAAAACAAATATATCTATATATATATATTCTTTTTTTCTAAAAATTTATTTTATTACTGGTTTTTCCATTCACACAGTAGATCTAGCGTACCTACAACCATTTCTCGTAGCTTTAACAAATTGCAAATCAATTTAGACGAGTTTCTGAAGTCATCAAAAAATCCAAAAAGGACGCAATAAAAGTCAAGATGGTGGATTTGTGACGTCAATACTAAATTAACTCTTTACGAAAAAGATATATTATGGACTAAAAATTTGACTGTAAGTTTGTATATTTCCAGCTCTTATAATAAGAAAGTTAAAGAGGGGACAATCTATTTGAGAGTCAAAATGTCCCGGTAAGGGTAGAATTAATATCATTTCACAAACGTTTGTCATTGTAATGTCATGTTTATACGTTATATTGGCAATCAAGTACAATCAACAATATTGCCCACAAATTTGCAAACGCGGTTTTAGAGAATTAATGGACGGATATATCACGTTTATATTTTGACTCATCAATAAAATATAGCACAAGTTCAACTTTAAGTCTCAAACAAAATAAGCCCACCAGTCGATAGAGCGTGGCACAGTTAGTACTCACAAAAGCACCAGCTTCAAATGTCGAATAATTTCGGAGAAACGAGTGTTTAAAAACTCAGTACGAGTTTATAGAGATATCTATGGCTGGCTACAATTTTTTCCCCAGCTATACATTCACTGCAGTTTTAGCCCGAGGGGGGGATTAATTGGGTAATTTATGCTGGGTCTATGCCGCTGGCTTTTCAGAACCCATACCCCAATATAGTCTATTCTGCGGTCAATTATAGACCCCATCTCAATCACTTTTGGGCAAATGTAATTTTCTCGATTCCAACTTAGTCACTTTGTTACCGCGAATCTTCCCATTTTGAAATCCCTACTTGCCAGAATTTTCTTACCACCAAAATCCCGAGAATGTGCGACCCCGTTCTAGTAACTCTATTGAAAATTCAACCCCATTATAGTCAATCCAGTCGTGAAAACGCGACCCCATCCAGCGGCACATCCCCATTAGACTGTTGCTCGGAAGTACCCCTCACCCCTCCCGGGAGACACATTACTCCAAGAGAACTCAGTATATCGGTTCAAACCTCTACTAAGTACAACTGTGCAATGCTCTTTCGACTTGTGGAAACTCTTTGTTTGAATCTTGCATGAAGTTAGATTTAATGGGTACTCGGAACTACGCATGAAAAGGGAGGAATTGTACACCAAAACTTTTGAAAAGATCAAAAGGCCCGAATCACGCCTAAACCATCTTATTCCAGCGACTCGGGCATGTGCGCACCGCCGCTCTTTGCGTTTCAGTGACAAACCATCGCTTATCAAATGTAAAACAGAACGTTTCAAAAAGAGCTTTTTTCCGGCAATGTGTCTCCGTGCTCACGGCTATTTGTCAATTTTCAATTCTACAGATATATTTTATTACTTGTACTTTATCAAAACATGTAAGGCCTTGTCCCATTTTTAACTTTTTAACTTTTGTATTTCAGTATTTCCCAAGTTATGTAGTTGTATAATTTCATAAAAAATGTTTCTCTTTTCAAACATTTACTATCTATGTATTATTTCACAATTCCCTTTTCTTCCGCGAGGATATTACAAATAAACGCCATTATTATTATTACTATAAAATGCTAATTAGCAAAAAGTAAACATTGTCGTCATATTGTAGTCGGCCTATTTTCTTGATGACCGACTATTAAAACTTTCTCATTATATAGTTTCATTCTTAAACATCTTGGCAATTAAGTGAAATTGACAATCTGGCAAGCGAACTACCACGGATCCTTTCACAGTACTTTGTAATCGTAATTTCATTCCTAAACGTATGTTTGAATTCAAGCAGGGGCGTACGCTGCCTGTAGGCCTGCAGGCCCAGGCCTGCAAATTCTTTTTGACAGAAAAGAATAGAAAAGTTAATAGAGAAAACCTTTAACTAGAATAATTTGCGAATAAAGTTTTACTTAAATCATTGTAAGAATTTAAAATCTTAAACACCCTGTCAAAACCGGCTTAAATAAAGAATAGCAAAGCTCTTAACGTATTTTCAATGTGTTTCGTAAAGAAAAATTTACCGATTTCATAATTTAAGGTCTTCATATCTTAGCAATGCCATATATAAAAACTGCTCTCAGAATGCTATGAAATACGACTTTAGGATATCTCTTTTCAAAAAATTTCCGGGGCAGCATTCCCCCGGACCCCCCAAGAAGCTCGCACCTTCGGTGCTACTTTTGGATTTCCCGGGCCTACAAATATCCTCAAGTTTGCGCACGCCCCTGTCAAGCGATATTGACATCAGTTATGCCCCAATGTTTTGGATAAACGATTTTAGCGAATCCTTTGGTATCCTATCACAATACTTTGTCATTGTAATTACATTTCTAAATGAGTCTTCATCAATTTTGTAAAATCGACAATATGACCCAAATTAAAATGTTGTAAAATCGATTTCACAAACTTTGCCATTGTGTTACCATTTATAGGACCTTTAACAAAGAAGCTCTGAAGTTAACAGTGTTACGAAAGTTCAATCATTTTAGTTTCATTTGCAAACTTGACAGTATAGCATAGCAACTTCTTTCAAAATAGTTCAAGCGTAGCAAAGTGGAGGTTGAATAATATGTTTTTCTTACTTTTGCATTTGCCCCATTTCTTGTCCTTATCGTAGTTTGAAGTCAGAGAGCACCATGGGGTTTTGCTGTTCTTTGTTGTACAGGACGCGTAGGTCTTCCCCTTGTATTTGAACGGGAATGTACAACACTCTTGCTTAACTGTTTTCACGGGACATGAAACTGTAAAAGAAGAAGCGGATATAGATATTTATGTAAATCAACGAAGATCATCAAGATGTACGTTTTTCATTTATCAGTTTCCCATTGTCAGTAAAACGAATTGAAATCAGATCCGACAACGTCTATGCAAGAAAAATCCAGACTCAATTTTAACTAAGTGAAGACTGAATAGAAAAGGTATTTCTTGCTTTTTTGTCGAAATTCTTTCTATGTTAGCCAAGAAAGCTTTACTAGCTTTACATGACAAATATTTGAAACTCTTATGATCTCTTTCGAAAATGCTCCCACACACTAACATTCGGTTAAAGCATAAAAAGGCGACAGAAAACTAGATTTGTCTGCTGACCGCTTCAGTTCGTCGCTTACCAAGTGAAATTTACAATCTCAGGAGCGAACCCCCTCTTATCCTTTCACAATACTTTGTTATCGTAATTCCGTTCCTAAACGTATTTTTCGTATCAAGTGAAATTGACATTATATCCCAATGTTTTTGGATAAAACGATTTGAGCGAATCAATTGGTATTCTATCACAATCCTTTGTCATTGTAATTGAATTTCTAAACGTGTCTTCATCAATTTTTAAAAGTCCACAATATGGCCCAAAATGTTGTAAAATCGGTTTTAGCGAATCAGTTAGTATCGTATCACACAACTTTGTCATTGTGATACCATTTATAGGACCTTTGACATAGAAGCTCTGAAATTAACAGTGTTACGAGAAGGTTAATTATTATAATTTGAGTTGCAAACTTGACAGTAAAGCAACGCCTACTTTGTTTGGCAACTTCTTTGAAAGTAACTCCAGCGTTGTAAAGTGGAGGTTGAATAAAACAGTTTTCTTACTTTTGCATTTGCCCCATTTCTTGTCCTTATCGTAGTTTGAAGTCAGAGAGCACCATGGGGTTTTGCTGTTCTTTGTTGTACAGGACGCGTAGGTCTTCCCCTTGTATTTGAACGGGAATGTACAACACTCTTGCTTAACTGTTTTCACGGGACATGAAACTGTAAAAGAAGAAGTGGATATAGATGTTTATGTAAATATACGAAAATCATCAAGAAGTATGTTTTTCATTCATCAGTTTGCCATTGAAAAACGAATTTAAATCAGATCCGACAAAATCCTATACCAGAAGAATCCAAGCTCCATCTTAACTGAGTGAAGGCTGAAAAGAAAGAGTATTTCTTACTTTTTGGTCGAAATTCTTTCTATGTTAGCCAAGAAAGCTTTACTAAAGTTCATAACAAATATTTGAAACTCTTAAGTTCTCTTTCAAAAATGCTTCCACGCAATAACATTCGGTTAAGGCATAAAAAGGCGACAGAAGACTAGCTCTAGCTTTGTCTGTTGACCGCTTCAGTTCGTCGCTTACCAAGTGAAATTGACAATCTGACGAGCGAACCCCTTCGTATCCTAATTTCGTTTCTAAACGTATTTTTGCAATCAAGTGAAATCGACATTGTGTCCCAATGTTTTGGATAAAACGATTTGAGCGAATCAATTGGTATTCTATCACAATACTTTGTCATTGTAATTGCATTTTTATATAAGTCTTCGTCAGTTTTTTAAAAATCGATAATATGGCCTAAAATGTTGTAAAATCGATTTTTGCGAATCAGTTAGTATCGTACCACATAACTTTGCCATTGTGATACCATTTATAGGACCTTTGGAATAGAAGCTCTGAAATTAACAGTGTTAGGAAAAGTTCAATCATTTTTAATTTTTAGCAAAGTGGAGGTTGAATGAAATAGTTTTCTTACTTTTGCATTTGCCCCATTTCTTGTCCTTATCGTAGTTTGAAGTCAGAGAGCACCATGGGGTTTTGCTGTTCTTTGTTGTACATGACGCGTAGGTCTTCCCTTTGTATTTGAACGGGAAAACACAGCATTTTCCCTTAAGTGTTTTCACGGTGCACGCTGTAAAAAAGAAGTGGGTATAGTGGAAGACCATAAAGATATTTGTTTCGTTAGATCATTTTGCTTTTTTGTAGGGCATTTCTTGTGGCATTTGAACGCATACAAAAGAAAAGCAAAAACAAAAATACAAGAAAAAGGCAAATCATCGTCTTTTGCATTAAATCTGAATATATATTCTTTCAAACCTAGTTGAGAATAAGAAACAGTGCTAATTGATGAAAAGCTTTCGAGTGGTTGCTAATTATCTAATAAGGCAGCTAGAAAGCCTCCCGCATTTTGTGGTGATACTCAAAATGTTATGTTAACCATTTAGAATAATCGTGTTTGCTAAAATAACATTTGGTTTTTTCCACAAATTCCATATAAGGCATCCTTGTTGTTTTTAAAAATGGTCTGATAAAACATTTTCAGTAACCAAAGCATACATTTTTAAAAAATTTATTTCAAATAAACCCTAAATGAATAACAATTATAACTGAATTACAATATAAAGAAGTATGCACATATAAAAATTGAATAAATGACATATAATGATCAAAATAATTTATTTACATATAATGATATTATACAAAATTGCAATAATTGAACTGGTTACAAGATTTTGGAAAAGATGTGTTTCATTTTTTTCCCTTGTAATTCAATGTTTCTATTCAAAAGGGAAGACAGTCCAAAAGGAAACCACAGTGCTTACGACATTTGGACTGTCTTCAATGGACTATGAATATGTAGTTATTTACATACATACACAGATATTCAGTTTTATAATGGGATGAAAGTACTGAAATTGTAAGAGTGCTAAAATGCAAGAATATAATATATTGTAAGAGTTTAATTTGTGGGGTACTAAAAGAAGCTATGGGGTACAATTAGGAAAATACTAGATTAAGAATTAAGTATTCTTTTAGCTTTTTCTTGAACTGCATAGGAAATTTCTTTTTATAAAGAAGAAATAAAACAAAGTTACTGTTGTACATACATAGTAATTAAATTAATTGGTTAACTACTATTATCAAGGCAGTAGTCTACATGCTCACGTGGGCACTTTTTGATTCCACAACGCCTGGTTTGTTTTGCGACTCCGCTGCAGCCCTTTCCTCCATAAGCTGGACGGGGATTTGTACAACTGCGCATGCGCTGTTGAGTACCTCCACCGCAGGTTTTAGTACACTTGCTCCAGGCAGAAAACCGGGACCATCCACCATTAACTGTTTGAAGGCAAGCAAGTAAAACGGCAAATTTCAAAGTAAACTATTCCCTCTCATTATCATTGATCCCGGCCCTTTCCATAGCATTATGATCTCGATATAAAATCTAAAACTTGAGCGACCTCGTGAGGCAAAAATCTCACATAAATTTCACTGCACAAGGGAGGAAACAACTGAGCAAAAGTTTCACGAGGCCGTTAGCTGAGCGCCGGACTTAAGTTGGACAAGAGTTTGTACACAACTGCGCACGCGCTACTGAGTACCGCGTCACATGTTTTGGTACAAACACTTCGAACAGAGAATGAAGGACAGCCTCCTTTTACTAACAATACAATTTCTTTTCCGAAATGTAACGTTTTGGTTAGAGAAACTTATTTGAAAGGACAAAATGACTTTTAAGAGTGTCCTTATAAAAGTTTCAAAAATAAGACGACATACAAAGTGCATGAAAACAATTTTGTTTGATGGCAAAACAGGAAGAAAAGCTTAGTTTGCTCACCTGGACAGCATTTCCTTGACTCTTTAGCGACTCCAAAACAATTCTTACCCCCATAAACAGGACGAGGATTAGTGCAGCTGCGCATGCGCTGTTGAGTACCACCACCGCAAGTTCTGCTACACCTGCTCCAAGCCGAAGACAGTTTGAAGTTGAAGTTGCGAAACACTTCAACTCTGACTCGTAAATCTATTACGTCTTTGCTTTGCAAGCTATTTTCTTTATTAGTTTGTATTATGCATAGCCATTTGTGTTACTTTCTGAGCATATACTTATCAAGACGAGGTAACATTGTCTAAAACTTGAAAACTTTACCAAAAATCTAGAAACTTAAGAAGTTCAAAATTGTTGTTTTCTCACGGTGTATGCCAAACATGGAAATACTATGAAACCTTATTTGGAATTTAAAAGATTTCAAATTGAATGAGCTCTTTTTGAACAGTGATTTAAGTTTTCAGCGAGAACTGCAAGTTCTTTGAGCGACTATATCGTCTAAACAAATATCAAACTAAACACCAAATCATTTTGGCAGTCGGATAGAACTTCAAGTCAACATCAATCAACATCAATACACATCAATCAAAGGTATTAATTGTCGGCAAGACAAACAAGTAACTCTTAAAGCTACAAACAGCTAAAGCAACGTCATCTTTGTTGCACCAAATGCCACGACACGAACGAAAAAAAGTAGTTATAAAAACAACATATTTCTAGAATATAAATGTTTTTTTTCCAGGAAATCGGCTGTTGCGTTAAGAACGCCTGGCTGACCGCCAGACCAGAAAACCTTTCGCGCACAAAATGGCCGCCATTTTGAAATTTCACTCGTTTGTTAAAATATGTCTAAGTATAAGCTTGGATCATATTTGGTTGTTGCATCTATCGGTGATAGTGTTTCAAAATTGGGGCTAGCACACAACTCTTTCACGCAATTTCGACGAACTTTGAAAAACACTCTCGTGCAAATTAATTCCAATCTGAACTCGAAATAGTATGATTACTGCTACTAATTGACAAAAAAGAAACCACAGTTTTGTCTACTGTCCGTTTGATAATGTCCTACTTACAAATCTGACAACGTCTAGTCCCACAACGCCTTGTTTGTTTAGCAACTCCTCGGCAAGATTTTCCCCCATGTGATGGGTCTAACCCATCGGTCTAAATTTAGACAGTAGTGTTAACACCCATTTAGACAAGGAGAAGACGGTGAGCGAACACCTGGTGTGTTTACAATTACAAACATAATTGATAAAAAAGAAATGAACAGCTTTTTCCCACGTTCCGTTTGATAATGTTTCTGCTTACAAACCTGGACAACGTCTAGTCCTACAACGTCTTGTCTGTTTTGCAACTCCTCGGCAATATTTTCCCCCATGTGCTGGGCGTGGGTTAGTACAACTGCGCATGCGTGCTTGAGTTCCTCCACCACAAGACTTTGAACACTTGCTCCAAGCCGAGAATGAAGTCCATCCCCCATTAACTGAAAAACAAGTGGGAAAAACGATAAGAAACATGTGTCACGTAACAATTTGCTAAATAATTCCCGCTTGTAACTAATAAAAAACAATTTAGACTGAGCAACTGACCGGCAGCAAGTTTAAGTAAATGTTGCAAAGACAGTTTCAGCGAACCACTAGGTATTTCTATCATGTCAATACTTTGTATAGACGAGGTATTTGACAATCAATTAAAATCCACAGAGTTGCCAACGGTTTTGTAAAAAACGGTTTTAGTGAATCGTTTGATATTACACGGCAGTTTCTGGTCATTGTCGTGTCATTTCATTTCATTTCATTTACAAACTGACAGCTTTGACAATCAAGTGAAATAGATCAGTATAGGAAAAATAATGCGACAGATATACTTTGTTGCTTACAAACCTGGACAACGTTTAGTACCGCAACGCCTTGTCTGTTTGGCAACTCCTTTGCAAAATTTTCCCCCATTGGCCGGGGATGGATTGGTACAACTGCGCAAGCGTGTTTGAATCCCACCACCACAAGACTTAGAACACTTGCTCCAAGCCGAGAATGAGGTCCATCCTCCGTTAACTGGAAAACAATTGAAGAAAAAAACAAATGTGTTATGTAGAAACTTGCTGGCTAACTTTAATGTGCTAACTCACATAAAAAATAATAAGTGTATTTGATCATGAATTACCTGAATGGTAAAAAAGTTGACAACAATAACAACAACTATATTTTGCACTTGCATATGTTACAGATAATAAAAAAAAAAAGGAAATAAGCTATATATACAGGTTATTAAGTACTGACTGCCTATAATAACCATGGCGGCTAATCGAGACAGATGTCCTTATAATGGTGGTCTTATATATGAATGAGGTCAGAAGAAAGGCAAGTGGCTATGAGTACCTGGCAAGCAAGCATCTCCCATTTTCAGATTGGGCATAAAAGATTTCTGCCTGCCTGGTAAGTTTTTTTGAGATACGGAAAACTGTAGAAAAATGTGTGCCAAATGAGATTATATTATGTGCAAAAGACGTTAAAAATGCAAAAACAGTCCTATCGCAGCAAGTATCAGTTGCATTTGCAACATAGTTCATAATGAAATAAACTCCAAATTTCTGCCAACATTTTCTGTAAAAAGTGATTACAATCATCATCATCATCATCTTCCGTCACCACTTTTTCTTTATCATATTGAACTGTATAAGGTATCATTTGATATTAACGCTGTCATTTATTTTACAAACGTCTTTACAAGAATAAGAAAAATTAACAGAATAGTTGACAATTTCATAAAAATCAGTTATAGAGCATCAAGTGATTTCCTACTAAAGTACTTTGTCATTCTAGTTATATTTTCAAAAGTCTTTTGCAATAACCAAGTCAAATTGACAATAATGGCTAAGAGTTCTGTGAAAACAGTTACAGCGAATCACTTGCTATCCTTTCGCAATATTTCTTTATCTTTTCCGTCTTTGTCAATCAGGTGAAATGAACAATATGGCCAACAGTTTTGTGAAAACAGTTTCAGAAAACTAGTTGGTATTCTATCGCAATACTTTGTTATAGTAATTTCATATACAAAGGCCTTATACAACCAAGTGAGATTAGTAACGGTAATCATACGGTTTCCAGTTCAATTTGAAATTAATTTGCACGAGTGAAGTTTTTCATAAAGTTCAAATTGCACGAGCCGCTGAGCTTTATAAAAAAAAACTGACAAGTGCAAATTAATTCCAAATTGAACGAGAAAAACATATGATTACTTGTTAATCATATACATGAAAAGATTGTAAACTAATTCATACACATTTACGATTCGAGTTGCAAAACATCCCATTTCTTTAATTCTATTTCATTTTAATGCCTTTTGGTATTCAACACCAATAAATAAACAATAAAGGTAAAAAAATAAAAGGAAATGCATTTTCCCCGGTTTGGGAAAGATTTCTAGCAAGAAAAAAGAAATAATCGAGTGGGCCAAGCCAGAAGCGAACTTGGGGCGATCAAGTTTGTCTTAGTTGCAAAACATTAATTTCTCGTCCAAAATATCTAAAAACTTCTTTCATCTTAGTCTGTTTTTTAGTTTCAGTTTAAACATCGAAGATGGAAAAAAATTGGGAAAGACAGTTTGCCTTGTTTGGGAAACATTCTTATATCAAGGGGAAAAAAAACAATCGAGTAGACCAAGCGGAAATTGAACTCGGGATGATCAAGTTTGTTGTCACACCATGCGTAGCACGTCAAATCACACCACCATCTTGTCGGCGTTTTGGTATATTTTGAATAACAATGTTTCTGGGCCAATCAGATTGTATTTGTTTGTAGTTGCAATTGTATGGAATAACACGATTTTGCACAGAATTCAAAGTGATTGCACTGCTCTTAGCCAGAATCATATATTTGTTTCATGCATATGATTAGTAGCAGTAATCATACTATTTCGAGTTCAGTTTGGAATCAATTTGCACGAGAGCATTTTCAAAGTGCGTCAAAATTACTTGACGAACGCAATTTGTATTGCAGAAAAATAGTTATTTTAATTTCATTCTTGGTCAGCGGACTTACTTCTAGCTATGCAACCGCCCCAAGAGGACAAAAATATTGAGTTTGTGAAATGTGGCAGCCATGTTGTTCTGCCAGAAGACTCTATATTGGATTCGGGAGACACCGACTAATTTTGTGAGTATTTTGTTCATCGAGTCTTTCCTAGTTATGTTTAGTTTACTTACCAGCGGTTATTTTAGGAACCGAAACAATGTGAAGCCCAGCACAGCGACGAGACGCATATGACTGATGAGATGAGTTCAAAGCAATTCAAGCGCTGTGGCTGAGCTAAGTGTAAAATAGATTGATCGTGTTGAAAATAATGGTGCTACCAATTTAAGTGTGGCTTGTCGTCTACAATTTGAGAACTTAGAAAAACACTCGAGTGCAAATTAATTCCAAACTGAACGAGAAATAGTATGATTACTTGTTTATAGTAATTTACATGAAAAAATTAAATTACGAGGAGTTTTTTTAAAACGCTAAAAACTTAGCGACCAGGCAATGGCTTGTCGTCCGTGAGTTGCCGAGTTTACGTGTAGAGGTGAGTCAAAGTTCTTGCACTGTTTGAGCAAAAAAGTTATCGAGTTCTACATTCGAAAGTAGTATTATTGTAAGCTGAATTTGTTAGTCCGTCTGCTGTATCTTTTACTTTGGATTGGACTTTTGAAGTCTTTGTTTCATGTGCTGCATGTTTATCATTTCGGGGTTTTTATTCAAGATTGTGTTTGAATTTCCCTCCACTGTTGTCATAAAAACAGCCGTGTTTTGATTGGTTTATTGATTTTCTATTGTTTTTCTTCCAATCAGATTTGAGAAACAGAGTTTGTAATTGCGCAGAATTGTACATTTTTGCACATAAACACACTTTTTGCGCAGAATTACAAAATAACTGCACTGCTCTTAGCGAATAGACATCCAGTAATTTTTCCATGTATATGATTAACGGTGTTACCAAATGTTTCAAATTACTGTATTTCCTACTACAATGTTTTGTCAATGGAATTTTTTTCAAACATCTTTGGCAGTCAAGTAGACTTGACAGCATAGCATAAGAGTAGTACAAGAGATACACTGTGCTGTTTAGTCCCACAATGCCTTGTCTGTTTAGCAACTCGCTCAGAGCAACATTTTTGGCTATTGCTTAGGGCTGGGTTGGTAGAAATGTGCATGCGTACTTGAGTCGCAAGAAAGAATAAGCTTCACCCCCCTATAACCGAAACAATTAGGAACAAATATGGCACAATCTCAGCAGACGAAATGAAACTTTTCTTACTTTTGCATTTGCCCCATTTCTTGTCCTTATCGTAGTTTGAAGTCAGAGAGCACCATGGGGTTTTGCTG
>JAOEHT020286024.1:0-10369 GCA_025448195.2 Parazoanthus atlanticus
GCTATTGCTATTGTTATCATTATTCAGTTATTGCTATTACTATTATTGTTTTATTATTGTTGTTATTATTATTATTATTATTATGTTATTGATGTTACTATTACTATTGTTATTGCTATTGTCATCACTATTCGGTTATTGCTATTACTATTATTGTTTTTATTGTTATTATTATTATATTATATATTATTATTATTACTGCTATAATATCTAGCAAACAGAAGTAAACAGAGATATTCCCTGCTAATAGGGTCTATATCTATCGACCAGTACGAAAGATAGGCTATGCCGAAATCGTGTCTACTTCTATTGAAGCATGTCCAAGGATCATGGGACCATGTGACAAATCAAGCCATAGTCATGTTTCAAGACGTTTGCCATATAAGGGGTAACCTCCCCAATCTACACCCAATATAAATGACAATGATGACAGAGAGGGTAAGTAAAAGTGATATTAAATAGAAACGAGTGTTTTTAAAAAATGAAAATTCTCCATACCCTGTCAGATGAAACGTATTGAAGCAATATTAACGGTTATGGCACTGTGAGTTCGCTTGGTCTTTTTTATGCTTTGGCGTTTGCAGCCATTTTTGAGGCGAATCGAAGGCTTGTCAGAGTGCCAAATCACCCATCTTGCAGCAGCGCTCCCTCATCTCCCAAATAATCTCTGCACCAACTAATATTACAATCTAATAGAGTGACATTAGAACTTTGTTTAACAATAAAATCTTTAGAATAGACTTCTTGTTTTCCACGATAAACGCCAATAAAGTGACCGTACTTGCGTTCGGTTTAGCCTATTTTAAACAGGTAAAAAATCCTCTCCGGTACATGGCGATTTCAAAAACAAAAGAACATTCAGAAGAACAGCAACTGTTTCTAGACCCAAAAATTTGATTCAATTTTTGGGTAATTGTAATGCGAAGCTTTGAAGAAACTTCCTTGTTCACCACTTGAGCGTATGTTGCCTTAAAAGCGTTTTAGCTGCCTTTCAGAAATCTGCCCGGAACCTTATTAAATGTCCGAGAGGAAATATCGTTCATAATACAAAAAAATCGTTTCACACATGGGAATATGCAATAAGTTTTCTGTGAACGGATACACTAAAAGAATAACTGGGCTTTGTTGAACCTAACTGCGAGTCTGGAGCAGCTAACTCAAAGAGCAGGGAAGTTTGGCTGAAAACTCTGCACATCCCTAGACTCTATAAGCTACAGAAATTTTGAAAATTGAAGAAGGGCGTTTTCTATTCCGGCAGAATATGAAGGCCATCCCATAATATTTGTTACTCGATATGCTGTGGTGGACAATGTAAGTACAGTATGAATTTATGTTTTTCTCTCTTTTGATTTGGATTTGCTTGTATCGTTTCAAATCGCACAATTCGAGACAGACAAAACCCGTTATAACTTGTTAGTTAAATAACCCTTGCGAAACGTTGTTTTGCAGAGTGGCAGAGACGTTAGTGGTCTAAGTATTACTGGTATCGAGCTTTCCACTTGAATTACGTCATGATGACGTCATTTACCAGAGTATAGAAACCTTTAAGACCCCGAAATTTGTTTTATCTATTTACCACCGTTTCTAAATACAAAGAGTTTCTTATCTGAATTATTATTTAATGATCTTATCATTTTTATTACATTCTAGTTCTAAGGAATTATTTTTAGTAATCATTAGATTAACGCCTCTTTTCCCCTTCCTTTTTGGGTGATGTATGTTTTGTTTTGTTTATTTGTATTCTTGTAAGTTGTCCTTGTACGATGTTCCAATAAAGCCAACAAAACAAAAGAGAAACAAAGCCACTGAGCTCGTCTACCACCCGAGGAGTGGTTTCTGGGTTCTCGACAAATAGCCTGAGACTTTCAAACATACACGGTTTTTTTGTAAGAACAACTTCATTAGAACAACGAGGCGCAAATAGTTCAGTTTCAGTATTCGTAGTTGCCGCTGATTACAATGACTACAGACTCGTTTTCACAGAGTTAGCCTCGACTTGATGTTAAATATTCATAAATACCAATGTAGATATTATGAGCTATTTTGTTGGAGGCTCGGGCTTCTAATCGTTCTCGCTGGTATTTATGTATATTCAACACCAAGTCGAGCCTAACGCTGTAGAAATGAGTCTATGGTCATTACAATCAGCGGTAACTGGACTATTGGCCAAAATTTAAGAACAATTTAAGAACAAGCTGAGACTGAGGCTCGATAACTCTGAAAATTTTTAAGGTAGAAACTTGACTGAAACTCGTAATTTAATTTAGCAAATACAGTATAAAACACAACAAGATTCACGGTGTTTCTCATTCATTATCATTGTCCCAAATGATACATGTAGCACTGAAGTTCCTCAGTTACAACCTCAGGGTGTTATCGTCAACGTGCATGAGGAACGAGGGAAATAGGTATGTTTTAACAATACAAGTCAGAATGAACAAAGAAAATAACAACTAACTGCATTCAAACATTAGTTTCGTTTTCCAATGCCTTGTTTCTATTTTGTTTTTGTTTTTCAATTCAAATCGCTCATAGAAATAAGAATAAATTAAGACTGAACAATTTGAGGCTGAAGTCGCCAAAAAATTAAGAACAATGAACCTCGGCAAAATGTACTGGTTCTTATAAAAAAAGCATGTATTTTCCAATACACCTGATCTCACCTACAAAATCAAATTTATTATATAAAAATATAATTATTGATCAGATTTTTCTTCGAAGTTTATTGCCAACAACGCTGGAAATAACACGTAACGAGTTTCGCTCTTATAAAGCTTTATTATATATAAGCACATCCCCACTTTTTTCTGTTTACTGTCGTCTGACCGACGCAAAATTTTGAAAAATTTCCAAAATAGAGTTATATCCGCAAATACCAGTTTTCATCAATCATTCATGTCAAGTGCGGAATTTTCTTTTTCGGCTTTTTTCCCCGACCGACTGGCTCTTGTCTTGACGATCGGAACGGCGGTAAAAAAGTGAGGATGGTTTAAGGTCAAGATAGCTCTTCAGTTGTACTAAAGGCAAGTATTTTATGAATACCCTCTTCATATAGGCTGACAAGCACCAATCCTGTAAGCGAACTAATACATGCAAAAGCGGTGGAGATACGAAAACATTGCTCATATGTTGAATTTTAAATGACCGGATATTTATTTAATAGTCTGTTACGTGTGATGAATTAATGCGTCCGTGGTCGTGTCTGATGTTAATCTTACTTTGTTTACGGGATATTTAAATATATAATTAAGTTGAAAGTCGCCCTGCGGCTCGTTTTATGAAGAAATGGGAACTTTAATATGACCATCATTATCAAACAAACTATCTTGTTCGCAAATTTTAAAGCAAGGTAAAAGTCTTGAAAAGTCAGAGACGGAAAGACCGGCTAGACGCCATTAATTTACTCTCACATATTAGGGCTATAAACAATTTAGGTTATTTCAAATCATGAAAGATGTACGTTAATTAACTTAGACTAAAGCTGGGTTGGAGAAGAAAAAAAGGCAGTGGATGTTGTGAAACAGCGCAGGCAGTTCAGAAGAGAGACAGTGGATGCAAGTAGTAGGGGCACCTTTCTCTATATTACGAGAGCCGAAAGCGAGCATTCTCGAGCATTAAAGGTAAAGTGACATTACTTTTTTCCCGTTGATTCATCACCTTCAAAATATGTCAAAGATCTCATCTCTCTGAAGAAGTTAAAAAAAGTACTCCCTCCGCTCCGACAATTGTCCCTTACTGGCGTTTTCCCTTGTTCGTTCTTTTACTGAACACTTGGTGACATAGCCTTTTGTCTCTTCACTCTGGAACAATCTACCGTGTGCCATCAGAAATATTTCTTCTCCAGTCCCAATTGAAAACATTCTTATTCAAGAAACATTTTACTAATAAATTCTTTTTTAAAGTACATTTACTTTTATTTTAATATATATATTTCCATAGATATATATTCTTGTAAATAAGCGCATTTGAACATTCTATTTTGCAATTTGCGCTGCACAAATTGAATATTTAGTTTAATTTATTATTATTATTATTATTATTATTATTGTTGTTGTTGTTGTTGTTGTTGTTGTTATCATTATTATTAATATTATTACGTGTAATGGAGAGCAGTTCATACATGGGAATTTAGTTTCCCCCCACTGCTATCCTGCCATTTATCCACTCATGTTCACTCAATGCTTCACTATTTTTCTTAAAGATTTATTCGCACCCTGCACATGTGTATTGCTTCTAACGAATGGCGAAGACTTATTTCACTAAATTAGATTAAATTCAATTATCTTCATTATTGTTATTATTATTATTATTATTAATATCATTATCATTCTCATTATCGTTATCGTTATTGCTATTATTATTATTATTATCATTATTATTATTATTATTATTTATATTATTATTATTGTTGTTGTTGTTATTATTATTATTGTTATTATTATTATTATTATTATTATTATTATTATTATTCCCTTGCTCACGTCTTCAGTTAAACTTCCAGGTTGGGTTCCCATTTCCTCTGCGTGCATCTTCAGTCAGTTGGCGCAGTTTTCGGTAGGCAGAGATTGTCATCTAAAATCGAGTTCCATCGCCAGTTAGCGAGAGTATTGATTATTCTAAACGACGTTTAACTGATGTTGGACTGCAATAAGTTATTTACATTTTTCAATTGACAAAACCAAATTAAACTGACATCATCAAAGCCAAAGGATCACCAACAACCGATCTGGGTCTACAAATAGGACATGACATTTTCACAATTTAAAATACATTTTCCTCGTTTGCCTTAGTTTGAAAATGTTTCCTTAAATTTTAAAAAGATATGCCGCTTCTTGTATTACCAACTAAAAGCTCGTTCCCAGGGCTTTTCTTCTTCTGGCTCCTTGACGGACCAGAAGAGGAAAGACCCCCCTAATCACGCTTTTGTCAGTAACCGGAAGTTACTGGAGCGTGTATTTCGATTGCCGAAAGATGGTCAGGTCTTCCTAGTTTTCGCTATATGAGCAATGGATTTAGGTTGCTTTTGAGAATCAATTCTTAGTTATTTTAAAGGTATTCCTTCAGTCAGGATCAAACGGTTGTTCGAAATTGGTTTCCATTTAAGGCAAAGTGTTATCATCACATTTTCTTCATTTAGAATTAAGTAATCCCGTTCTTTAAAAATTTTTCTAGGAATTAGGAAACCCAGCTACGTGAACCCGAAATATCAACCAAATTGGAAAAAAACAGAGATCGTTTATCATTCAGTCAGGATCAAACGGTTGTTCGAAATTGGTTTCCCATTTAAGGCAAAGTGTTATCATCACATTTTCTTCATTTAGAATTAAGTAATCCCGTTCTTTAAAAAATTTCCTAGGAATTAGGAAACCCAGCTATGTGAAACTGAAATATCAGACAAATTGAAAAAAAGACAGAGGTCGTTTATCCGGTAACTTGAGAATCTTATTTCAAAATATCGAGTTACACCACATTTTGGCATGGATGCAATAATTTCTCAGTTCTCAAATTGACTTCATTCTTTAATTACTCAGCTGTCTCTATGGTTTCCAATGTGAAAATTAAAATGTAGTTTCAATTTTCTTCTCAAATCGAATAGAAAATTGTCCGGAAACACTTGTCGCATAGAAAAGAAATATTTAAGCCATTACGTCAATGAGTTGCCACTTAATTTCGCCGTCTTGTCCATTAAAGAAACCGGTTGCGTTAAAAAAAAGACTATTTCCCAACTTGTCTGTGAAATGTCAACCATTTAGTGGTTCTATTTCACCAGTCAAAGGAGTGTAATCAATTATAGGTATCAAGAAATTCTGTATATCTATGTTAAACTAAGAAATATAGAACCGTATTTGTTAAGCTGCCTATTTCCATAACATTTTTGGCATCATATGATTTTTAACGTCATAATCACAACAAAAAGATCGACGAACTCTTTCAAACGATAATATTTACATTTGCTATTCAAAATTGTATGAGATGCTCTGCAGTCGACGTACAAGTGACTGTGTTTTATTCCAGCTGCCACGCAATTAAAATATCAACTGGCCTCAAATCATAATGTTTGTCTCCTATATTTATCTGAAGCTGTGTGTTTTCTTCGGAGCGACTGACTAGCTTAAAAAATTCAATACGTTCTGACCAAGATGTTTGAAAACATAAATTTAGTTTGGAGTTTTCCCGGGAAGAACTAAGTGGATCAGTCATTCATTTATTATTAAAGAATGAAAACAAACCTACTTTCAGGTAACTTGCTGATGAAAGGAGTAGAAAAATGGCATTGGCTTTGGTTCCTTTTGGAACACATGGAGATGAATCGAAACGTAAATCACCATTCAATACGGATTGAACCTTAAAAATATGATCAGTTTTAAATGGTGATACCGAGGTATAATTACCTCGACAAGATAAATTTCAAAGTTTGCCTGAACTGAAGGTCAATATCATGCTCCCATTGTATTTTCTGAATGCAGGGGTTTTTACAACAGTTGCGAGACTTGTACAAAAATTCCACGTTCTGTCTTGTTGTTGCATATAACTTCTGAATATCATACTGAGATATCGCAATAATCTAGTTGTAGTTCAGTAAAGTCCAACCCGGTATAAAAATATTTTACAAACTTTGCCACATGATTGGACCGTTAGCACTAAATAAGAAATGCAAGCTGTTTTGCCTTGATTGAAATGTGTTTGAGTAATGCTAATTTTGATGACATTGTATGGAATACTTTTCCTTAAAACTGATTAACAACTGAGAATTTAATCCAACGTTTGCCAAGTGCACTCACAGAGTTCACATCTCCTCACGTTTGCGTCGTAAGTTTAGGAAACCTGCGTGTAAATTACGTGCTCAAAGGGGACCGTTTTCACACTTTTCGTATTTTGGCCTAGGAAAGACTCACACGCGCTTTGACGTATTTTGGCGTTTCCGAAAAGAACATATGGTAACTTGGAAACCTTGCGCTTTGACATCGCGCATTAAATGTCACGATTAGGCTATATGAAATGTTTTTAATGACTAAAAAGGATGGTAAACAGATGGATTTTTACTAGTAATACTTAACGAGAGCTCTGGACGCTTAGGGGAAAGACAGTATTTGGCGAACTATATATTTGCAAGTGCTTGACTCGCCTTGCCCAACACTCGAACCAATACAATATGGAAAAACAATGCCAGTTAGATTTGGCTAGTAAATATTCGCAGCATAGTCACCACGGGGCCAAAACTAATACAAAGAAAAAAGGAATTAATTCTTTCAGTGAAATTGAATTGCAGATGTTGGGGAACGAATCAGACACAACGAACTGCGCTGAAGCGTCCAAAAGGACCTTGAAGACAAAGTCGGAGATTGGAATACGACCAGAAAAATTAAAATTTGAAATCCTTGAAATACAGGAGAGACGCAAAAGTAATACTTGTTACTGGCAAAATCAAGAGGAACCGGGCAGTCACAGTGGGACAAGCGGTAGCGAATCATCGGGAAGCGAACAAGAGAAACAATCAACTGAATTTAAACAAAGAGTTCCAATTAATACGTCCAAGAATGAGACAGAAAAAGACTCAACATTGCGAATGGATCTTCTTACACTGGTAAAAAAGAAAGCGAAAGGCGAAAGCCATAACAGTTCTACTGAACATACAGCCAAATCAGCGATAGAAGAAGACCAAACTTCTGAAAGGAATAACCGAGCTATGGTTAAAAGCGCTCGAAGCGCTATGCGAGTGGCTAAACAGCAGTCGAAACAGGCTCTCAACAATCTCTATGTGGAAGAACTTCTCGATGATTTAATTCTCTTCAACTTGCTCGTGGAACATAAGTTGACTGTTAAGAAGCTTGAAAAGCATAAAGAAGCTCTAATCAAAAAGAAGGAGGAAGAAGAAGAAAGGAAATCACAGGTAGCGGAGAGAGAGGAAAACGAAAATGAAGGATTTGTAGTGGATTATGATGTGCTGTATGAAGATGAATACAAAATGTGGATCAACCGAATGGAGGCTAGGGTATCAATGACACAGAGGACCGATGGAGGCCGAGTCCCTGGTTCCGTTGGCCGGCCTACTTTGTGGAAGGGGTATTCATATTAGTTATAAAAAATGTAGCGAAGTATGAGAGCTTTCAAAAGCAAAATAACTTCAAACAACAAAGTCAGTTTTTAAAGCTCCTACTGATTTTTGATTGATGTTATGAAGAGACTCTCATTCCAACACCCCACCATCACGGGAGACAAGTAGATATTTTTTTACTGAACCATACGTGCGTTGAACCGTTGGAGTTGGGTTGGTTCCCGTATAAAACTAAAAAGCTGGATACAGGTACTCAAGTTTGTTGTACATATTCTAACCTTCTTTAGCTGTCTTGATCACCATTGCCAGACAAGGTTCCAAAAAACTCGAGAGCCCAGAGACAAAGAAAAAATCTACACTAATAACTTAGCCATGAATGACCCAACCTTTAGACGTTTTGAGTATGGCGTGCATCCTGACACGGATACAAGTTTTTATGATTTAATATCACGGGTTTAGAAAAAATTTCAAGACAAACCCTTAGAACTAATGTCAATGAAAATCTAAAGGCTGCCGGCATACATGAAGCTTCCACTGATAGGCAGCAGAAGTTTTTCACAATTAGTCGTTAATTTTATCTTTCTGAATAAAATCCAAGACTGAATGATAGTTGAATAAACAGGAAGTTTCAATCCCTGCATTTTGCAATGTACAGGATAAATCATTCAATACAATAAACGCTTTAGGATAATGTATAAATAATTCAACTAAACCGATTCTCTTAATGGAGCTAGCTTTGTGGCGATGCTCCGGGGCGATAATTCTTTCTAACTGAATGTAAGACTCAAATGAGCTAGAGTCGTTCTAAATCACATATCAGACTGTTAATCAGAATTATTGTCGCATCACGAAAAATGTAAATATATTACCAACTGACGTATGTTGTCCTGCTTGCCTGCTGCACCAACGGACATAGAGGATAAACAGCTACTATAAATAACATTAATTTTAATGTAAATTGCATGCGAAAATCTTACTGATGACATGAACTGTCTTTGAATAGTCCGTTTTTTGTTAAATTTTGGTAATAAAAAATTTAAACCACTTAACAGTAATTAATGTTGCCGAAGTCTTTCATTTCTGTTCACTCGAATTCCCACTGTAAAGCTGATACTGTTTCTTGACAGATGTTGTTTCTGGCGAGCAAAAACCGTCAGTTCGTGATGAATTATTTGCTTCCTATTGAACATAAACTGTTTCTAATAATAGAAATAGCTTTTGCAGTTTGTTTCCGACCTATCACTGACCGTCAGAAATATTACAGACAGAACGTATGTTCAAACTTTGTTATCCCTGTCGTTTCTATCTGTAGTTACAACATACAGCGAGAAGTAACCATTGAAAAATCACTGAGGAGAATAAATGGAAACACCATCGCCAACTGTCTGAATTGTTTATGACAAATTACGTCAAGTGGTAAATTAGTTGAACCTGTAATAGCGATTTAGCATTTTCGTGAATACTAACAAATGACTGGCGTAAGGTTTGCTTTACGTTTCAACTGAATATTCAAAGAGCGACGCCAGCTTACGATGCCAAGTTGACTCCCTTCCCCTGTTCATGGTAGTAGTTAAACTTCAGATATTGAAATTCTCAGTATGTCTCATTTAATTTGGGCTATTGCTGGGATCCTTCCACTTTCGGCGTGCCAATGGACAGTTAATGGCAAAGGGTCAGTTGTCAAAATTCTTGCAACCGGCAGTTGATTTTTATAGAACCCGTGTTTAGCTAGCACAAAACTGAAGTTATAAAACATAATAGCAATATAAATGGATATGACAAATATAAATTATGTTACAATGTTTAAAAAGATCATAATCTGTTTGGCAGACAGTGAAAGGTCACAAAAAAAAATGATACAAAAGGTATACTGAGGAGAGTCATGCTGCTGCTTGCTATAAATTCAGATATATACAACTTTTATCTTTGCACTGTGTCAAACTCAAAAGCTTCTCCTGGTAAATTTTTATTGAAAAACGTTGCCAAAAAGGCAAAAAAAGATTATGATACATTATTAAGTTAATAGTTTTAGAATTAGAGGCAGCGGGCGCTTCCCCAACCTCCCTTTCCTCCAGGCCCAGGCTCCCATGAAGAGCCCAGGCCGAATACTCTCTTTTTTTTTTTTATAAGAACCTTTTTCATAAGAACATGAGGCTGAGATTTGCATGATTTTACATGCTAAAACATACCTGAGGCTGAGGAGAAGAACAATTCTTCGAATACAGTACAAATTCATGGAAATAATTCATTTCTAAACTTTTTATCGTTTCTTTACTGCAAACCAACCAGCTAAATGTACGTGTTACAGCTAAT
>JAOEHT020286121.1:0-10368 GCA_025448195.2 Parazoanthus atlanticus
TAAGAATCCCTCCCCCCCCCCCCCCCCCTTGCGAAAATACAAAGCCCTCCTTCCACTTTTAACAGAAATCGGCAGCATTTCCCTAACCCCGTGATTATCATTAGTGGTAATAATAATGAAAGTTATAGTAATAACAATTCTAAATAGTAATAATAGTAATGAATATTAAGTATTATTATTCTTATATAGATACGTAGATAAATGATAAACAATAGTAATTTAGTCAGGTACCTTCTGCTTCAGGAATCTAGAATCTTAGTTATTGAAACATCACCAACCAAAACCTTTCCAGACGAACGTACAAAGAGAACAAACAAATATAAATTTATAACTAAAGCTATTTCAGAAAATGTTACCTATAGTGCGTTGGTTCATACATCAGTACAGGATAAAGTCAGAATTGGATGTATCCTGGAGCTATTGTTTTACGTCATCGATCAAAACATTGGGTCAGGTTGCTGTTTACAACTTGTCTTTGTTATATTGAACGAGACTTCTCACAGAGAAGGAGAACAATAGTCTACCGGCGCGGATGGGCATAACAGTTCTGGAACAAGAACTGAATTTTCTCCTTGCGACTCCGGAGCAAAATCCAGCCAACCGATTATAACGACAGGTTCAGCTCGGTTTGTCGTTTGTCGCTTTCTGAGGCTACGACTACCGTGTACTGCAAGAAGAATATAGTCGATGAAATACGGCCAACAAAATCAAGTTTATTTATATTTTAAAAATATCAGTTCTGCTTCGCACGATTTGCGCTTGTTTCACTTCTCGAACCACACTTTCCATCAACCTGTAAAAGATGAGGATGATTAGTTTAAGTCAGTGGACAGCATTGAAATACGCGATACGTATCAGTTTAAAAGAATTAAACGTATAAACTCGCCGTTTGAACCAACAGCATGGAGCAAAACCTAACCTAGTAAGGTTGAATTATTGGCTGCTAAATTCATCTGATTTCACTCCTCTCATGAATTATACAAGTTACTGAATACTTTTATCTAGTTAATCTGAACTGACTACATTTTTCGATAGATTTTGGAGAGAACTCGACAGCTTTCTAACGGGATTTCTAATCAATAAGTCATTCTCTCGTCATTCGATCGATTCTAGGGTCTGTAACTTCAGCGAATTTTACCACTTTTCCTCGAGTTTTGCTACCGCCAAATTTTCGTACATTACACTCGACAGGCATCGTACAACATAAAAAATTGAGTTTCTAGCCAGCAAAATTGACATAAAGCAAAAAATTACAAATGAAAAACAAACCTTCGTTATTTTAGTCACCAAGTATGGCGTCGTTCGAGAACTTGTCAACATTCAAACCGACACCTTTTGACTATAATCGAGCACGAGTTCAAATTTAAAGTCTCTACTCACCAATTAGCGTCTTCCTCACACATGTATAAAAAAAATCCATCCCGGATTTCGATTGAAAACACTTGGAACGAGTGATTTATTTTTTGGTGACTTCGATTTCCCTCGTTGCTTCCAAAACTCTTCGCGTAAACAATAGATTGATGACGTAGAATATACAACCAGTTCTAGATTTATCCCGTACTGTACATACCCACATCCAACGTTAATCATGTTTATCCATTTACGGCTGCTTGAGTGTCAGAGTTATGATAAACACGTATTAATTGTCAGATCCATTTTTAGCTTCAGGAGTGTCAAACATTGCGTTATATCTTCATGAACAACTCGGCGCTGTGTTACGAGGTAACAGAGCGTGTTGTGCAACACATTGTCCACTGCACAGAGAGTCAGGGAAGACACGTTGAGTACCTTCGGTTATTGCAAACTCTTGTGAAGGCTGAGGGACAGTCTATTAGGAAGACACAAGATATGGTCATGGCTGAGGTATGTGTTAAATGGATCCTTGGTTGAAAAACACTTCTGCTCTCAAATAGGACTTTATCATTGCGTTGGTGCGAATTGGCAGTTAAAAATCAAGAGTTTCTGCATCTTTGGTTTTACACAATAATTTGGCCACAATTTGGGACCTTAATAGCTTATGTTGTGTTTCCCATATTTTTTATGGTCTTAAAACTGGGAATGGTAAAATCAGACTCGTTCGGCAAAGGGTAGTTGCTGGAGTTCGTCTTTAAGAACTCTGAAATGTATGCAGGCTACTGATTTCAAAACATTTCTATGAATTGAGGCCCATTTTATCCTGAAGATAATCGTGTGGATGGAAATAATCTGTTTTTATATTGTAACGGCATTGAAGACTTTTAGCTTTTATGACATACACAATTTACCGTTTGCTGGACAGCTGGTGAATGTAGGAGAGGATGTCCTGGTGTTCTACAGTGACCCACAGTCCTTTGCGTCCTTTGTGGAGATGATGCAGTCCGAGCGAGAGCGAACGGACGAATCAGGTCCTCTGTTGTATCACATTAGTCTTGTGCAACTGCTGGCTTGTTGCACTGAAGGCAAAAATGTCTACACGGAAATCAAGTGTCACAGCCTGTTGCCTCTTGACGACATAGTGAGAATGGTCACGCATACGGACTGTTTACCTGAGGTGAGAAGACGTTCAACCTCCGTGTTCCTATTCGATTACAGTTGCTATAAGTGTTACTGTGATAAATAATGGTTTTAAGTCATAAAAGTCTTATTCAGTATTTGTTCTGCACATCATTAATCGATCAGTTATACAATATGATACAACAAATACAATGCAAAGTTAAGCAGTGTAGTGAAAATGCAATGCATTGCAATGCAGTACTGTACACTACAGTAATAATAATAATAATAATAATAGTAGGTTCATAGAACGCATTATGCAAATCCCAGTACGTTTGCAGTCACCAAGAACAAGGTACAGTACAGTACAGTACAATGCAAATCAATGCAATGCAATGCAATGCAATGCAATGTAGTACAATGCAATACAGAGTCCTTGAAAATAATCAAGAAACAATAATAATAAACCCCATAAGCAATCGTCCCACACTATTGCCCTATTATTTGCTACAATCTTAAACTAGCACCGCCTACCTCCCACATCCAGGTGAAAGATGCCTATGTGAACTTTCTGAACCATTGTTACGTTGACACTGAGGTGGAAATGAAGGAGATTTATACCAGTAACCACATCTGGACCTTGTTTGAGGAGTTTCTTGTTGATATGGCTAGGGTAAGGAATCCTTGTATGATTGACTGCGAATACATCATCATCTTCATCATCATCATCATCACCATCATCAGCATCATCACCATCATCATCATCATCACCATCATCATCATCATCACCATCATCATCATCATCATCATCATCACCATCATCATCATCATCATCACCATCATCACAATCATCATCATCACCATCATTATCATCATCATCATCACCATCATCATCATCACCATCATCATCACCATCATCATCACCATCATCATCACCATCATCACCATCACCACCACCATCATCATCATCATCACCATCACCATCACCATCACCATCATCATCCACTTTATTTCAACTCGGGTTGCATGGGGCTGTTTAGGCCTCTAGCAATTCTTTGCTAATGTGCCGAGAAAGAAACTTGGAAATACGAATAAAGTTAAAATATAAAACAAAATATTAATATAAATAGAATAACAATGGAATATGTAGTACCTATTGTACAAAATACAAGATTAGTTTGAACTTGCATGAAACACTATTAAAGATAGAAAAACTAGAATCTTGGACCACGAACTGCATTCCTAAATTCCTTTAGACTGCCTAGTGACCTCATTTTACCTGGAATGACTAGTGACCTCGTTTTATCTGACACGTTCCTTAAAGAACAAATGCAGCATATAATTCGGATTTGTTGCTGATTTGTTTTTCAGTATAAATGAGACACATTCGCACATAGTTGTTGTGTTACTTGTGTTATTTATAGAAAGAGTTTACGCGGTCATGGAAAGTGATGGAGCTTATGAAATTGACTAATTCATGAAAAGTCCTAGATTTTCAAATTATTTACTCTGTCTGATTCTTCAAGTTATAAAGTATTCAATCAAAACAGTTGTGGAGAAAACGTAGTGTAAGTTCATGTAGAAGTCGCGAAATTTCATTCTCAGTTGTAAGTTTCTGTGTGAACACTGATAGACCTGGGATACTTTCTTGATCTGTCATGGACATTTATGTTGTGGCTGAAAGTTCAGGGCCGTATTGCGTCACAACGATTACCTTGATTATGGTTGTCAACTTTCCTAGTGGTAAATTTGTCAGATTTATTGTAGCAAAGGAAAATTGCTCGCAACCTAAAGAATCGATTCTTGTGCTCTGCATCTAAGTTAAGAGCTTGACGTTTCCTTTTTTAATAGAAATTACTTGCCTTGTTGTACATATTGTTTTAACAGTAAAATAGCTAGCATACTCGCAAAACTTTAGTTTCACACAACACATCCTGTTTGTTTTAAACTGTAACCAATGAAGTGAACATCTTGTGTGTGCCTAATAAGATTTAGTATCCGCTAATATATTTTTAGAGCAAGTTTCCAAAGTTAGTTTTCAAGGTATTTAACTATGTATAAACTACGGCTGGCGAAATGATAGAAAAATGTTTGTACTTGTACCACTAAACTAGTGTTGATAACTTTTGTTTTGAAATGTTTCCCAACAGGTGTGTAACACTGTGGACCGCTTCTATTCTGAACCAGTGTTGGAAAAGTATGTCACGGAAACCGTCATGAATATCATCACGTTTTTCTTCAACTCACCTTTCTCTGATGCCAGCACAACTATTAAGGTACGCAGTGGTGATTAATTTGTACAACTGACGTTACAGAATGGTGGAAGAATCCAGGTTTGTCCAATTGGAAGGGGGTACGGTCACGGTTATGCGCGAGCTTTTAATGTGAGACGAATTTCTTCAGTAAAAGAAGAAATATCTGAAGAATATTGCAAACAAAAACTAAAATTAGAACAATATTTCGCCCTGAGTTAAGTTACTGTATGTCTATGTGTGTCAGATTTGCGTTTTTGTTATTTCTGTCCACTCAGGCAGAACAGAAATAAATTGGTTCGGCGATTTTTAGTTGAAGAAAAAGGAAGTTGCAAATATTCCTTTAAAATCTTGGACAATCGAACCCAATCCAAGCTCTTTGTAAGTAACCAAACTCAAGGCTACTGAATTTTCTACTACCTTATATTTGCATTTTTTCTCTCTTTTTGAGAGATTTCTATTTTTAGTGAAGAATTTACAAGCGTTGCGTTACAAGCATTTAATGGTGAAGTCGGTTATGATGAAAAAGAATGTGCACCTTGGAAATAGAAAAATACGAAAGAAAAACCTTACATGTCTGATATAAAGATATTACATGTATGCTGAACCAACTGTATTCAGTGCTAAAGTAAGTATGGCGGTTACCCGATGTGAAGTTATTAGGAATCTATTTATTATTAGATGAAAATTTTTCGCGTGCTTTTTTTATGGCCCGAGCATGCATCTATATCACGATAGACGCACGCTCGTGCGTATATATCGTAAACTGAATAAACAAGTAAATCTGGGAAGATAGCTGGAACCAAAAAAGTGGGTTCAAAAAGGTTTCTAAATGGAAAACTAAGTAATTGAAGGTGACGATCAAGAAATGGGAGGGGAGCTACCGTTGTTTGCTAAAAACATGAACTCGAAAACAACCAGGTCGACGAACAGCGGCACGCTAAGGTGCCTGTCCTATGTAGCTAGAACATTTCTTCACATCACACATTCGTGTCATCAGTGGTTGTTAAACTGATCAACCTACAACATGTGCCGCTTTTGTGTTTAAGGTGGAGTTTCTGAAGCGACTGTTGACCTGGGTGGACATCATCTCACTAGTGCCTATGTATATGCTTGTATTATACCCAAGGTTTTGGGAAGAGGTCCCTTACCTCGAGATGCTGGTCATGATGAAAGTGGCAAGGATATTTCAACTGTTCAAGCTGTCGTACGTTATCCAAGTTCTCACCAACACTTTAAAGGCCAGCTCGCGTGAGCTGTGCCTGCTGTTGGTGATCATGGGCTTTCAGACCGTTGTCTTCTCCAGTATCCTGTACTTTCTCGAACGCAAGGAGAAGACCAAAGATTACAGCAGTGTGCCTCATAGCATGTGGTGGACCATCATAACAATGACCACGGTAAGTAAAGAGACAAACCGTCCTTCTTGATGATACTTATGATGGTGATGGTGATGATAACGATGACAAGTTATTTTATTCACACCTGATTTGCAATTTACGATTGAATCATGAATTAAACAGCATAAGTTCACATTAATACATGTTCAAAAATATTGCTTAGCTCACCCATGTGGGATCAGAAAAGATAGATGTTTTGGGTCTCATAGAGTTCTCAGCTTACTCCTTTGGGATACGAAAAGAGAAATGCTCTAACCCTTTTTGTAAATCAGTGCACTCCTTAGTTATGAGATGTAATTGTTACAGCAATAATTACTCTGATAGAACAAGAAATAGAAACTAAAGCATCATTACTATAAAATTACTTATTACATCATTATTGATAATAAATTCTTGGATCTACGGGAAAGAATTCCAGAATATCTTTAGCGTTGTATTAAATTTTCATCATTTGGTTCTGCCGACAGGTAGGTTATGGAGATGTTTATCCTCACACTTGGCTTGGAAAGATTATTGGTAGCGCATGCGCCATATGTGGCGTGTTAGTTATCGCACTTCCGGTCTCGGTCGTGGCAACTAACTTTTCCCTGTTTTACACCTACGCCAAAGCGAGGCTCAACATCCCGCCAAAGAAGAAACGTGTTGCTTTGGCCCATGCTCTAACCGCCATGCGAATTCCAAGGTGTACGTCTGACACTGGGGAACCAAACCCAACAGGAAATCCGGGAAGCCTTAATTATCCCTCGATATGTAGCACGGAAGGAAGACGAGATACAACAACTGCTCATCCCACCCCTGTGGGTTCAGAAATGTCACTGACACCAACGTCATGCCAGAGTGCATACAGAAAGTTCTTCAAAGACTCCTACCATTCCCTGCAGTCAATAGCCTCGCTACGCCCCCCACGTATTACGTACAACGCTGGGAGCAGGTCGTTAAACTCTATCCCACCGGAGTTGTCGAAGGAACAAAAAGAACAAAAGGCAAGAGAGGATATTATGTTTCGACTGGACCCGCCAACTCGAGCCTCTTCGTTTGTTGATGTTTCTAGATCAAAGGCAGAAGAGGAAAACAAAAAGACGAGAGCAAATACAGGCCCAAAAAATGAGTACCTTGGAATTCCCTGCAGACGATCAACAGACGACCAACTGCAAGATACTGCGTTGGGCTTAACGCCGTTTCTTCTTCCGGCGCGTTTGCGCATGAGACGCGGCGCAATTTCCATGGCGTCATTGAGTCTCAAAAGTGCGTCGAGCAATTCGAGCTACTTGCATTGGCCAACGTCAAAAGAAGGCTTGGATGACAACGGGCCTTTTATAATTCTTCCAACAAATTTTAGTTTGCAGAGTCTCTCGTCCATCAAGTCTGGAATCAGCTGCTCGTGTTCCTCCCTCAAATCTCTCGCTAAAGAAACGCTACATCCGTTCACGGCTGGCAATCAAAGTAGAGAATCTGTCATAACAATACCTGTTCCAGTTCTTCACCAACCACCAAAAACACGAACCACGTCGACTTCAACGCAGCCGGATGAAGCCGAACTTGAACGAATTGCAGCAACGAATGAAGCGAAGCATCCACCACCGGAGTCGCGTTCAACAACTTCTGTGGACAGTGTGCTCCGACAGCAGGACAACTCACCTCATACAACCAGCGACATGGTATCAGAAGGCGATATGGTGTTTCTTGTTTTTCCTGCGAAAGTTACGGAAGATGCAGATCAAGACGAAACGGACGCTAATGAGAAAGAGAGTGACAGTGTGAGGGCAGATCTTTGCGCATGTGGCGGGAAGACGACCACGGTTCCGTCAAATGAACACACTGGACAGTCCGAAGACAACAATTGTAAGAGCGGCAAACTCGGATGCTGCGACTGTGATGACAAAGGCAACTGTGCTGCATTAAATGATGCTGGTGTGACCCCTAGCTTCAGCTCAGAAGGGACCGGCAGTTTTCCATGTACAGAAGCTACCAACACGGACGACTCTGTTTTCTTGAAAACTCCTCCAGCAAATTCCGTTGAAGAGAGTTTTCCCTGTCATTTACAGCAAAACTCAAGTCCAAAGCGTTCCCGATGTAATGCAACATCACAACACAACCCTTGTTCAGAACTACAGCAGCATGACACTGAAAATGCCGTCGTTTGTGACCCGCATTTTACTCACAGTGCACATAATCTTAGTAGTCCTTTACAACGTCAAAGATTTAACAGCAGCGACAGATGTCTGAAAACTCAAGAGAAATGTAGTTCTCCAGAACTCTTATCAAACGGTTGCTTGAGACCTTGCCAACAGTCCAGAGCCAGCTGCCCTGTTTTAATCAGTAATACTAAATACGACGAAATGTCATGTGTTGAAAATCCGATAAATTGTGTAGCACACAGTCTGCAAAACGACATCGGCAACTCGAACGTTCCTGATGATGCTAGACGTCTTCAGCTGTCCCGTATTCCATTGGGAATATTCAATCGCAGCCCTAAACACAACGGAAATTACAGGGCAGTAAGCCAGACTGACCACAATTTGTGTGATCATTACAAGCCACATTTGCATGCTGATGGCGAAAAAAATTATGGGAAATCACATACAACATCCGTGTAAATGTTTCAAAGAATGTTTGGATTTTACAGTAGGTTTGAACCTTACAGTTTGTAAAGTAATCACTGAGAACTGAAAGTGTCACAAAACATGCGATGCAATAATTTAGAAGCTCTCTCTTCCCAACAGAATTCGCAGTGCGCCAGTACCAATTTTATTCCGTCTCCTTCAACTTCCCTGTAGCCTCTGCGTAGAAGAGAATTCCCCCATAACCTTGGCTTAAAGTATACAAAGTTCAAACAATCCGTTCAATATCCCAAGCGCTTCATTTTACCCTCCCGCCACAGTATCTAAAAACAACTACGCATGCGGGAGTTGTTGCACGAGATGAACGCTGGCCAATTTCCAAGATGACATCTTAAAATTCCCGTTTTACAGCCAAAGTAGGCAACCTGTAACTATTTTGACCAAACAATTACGCATTTGACCTTTCATAGTCGAGGATGAAAAGCAAATTAAGAAAGCTTTGTGTGTTTAAACCGTTGCTTTTTATAAACTGCTCTTGTTTTTAGCAAGTTTTTGCATGAGCACGGTTCATGTTCTTACGAGAGGTTGTACACACGTGTAATTCATTCTTGAACTTCAACTAACCTGTTCACGAATAGTAAGTATAGATGTTTTACTCACAAACTTTGGCAATTAACAATCACTGAGAATGTGAATAGTCCGAGTATAAAGTTGCGAAACAGTTATTTACTATTTGTTATTTAAAGGGCAGTCCTTGTCCAGCGGTCGGTCACGCTCCTTCTGGCCAGCTTCATTGTCAGTTGGGTCCTCTCAACCCATTTAACTTATATTTACTTAATAGATTAGGAAATGTAAAGTTAAGCATGTAACTTACGTTAACTATTACATTTGCATTGCATTCATAGTTTCCATATTTTTTTAATTATTCAGTCAGAACTATCAAAAGATGTCGCCGTGAAAAACTACAGCTGGCATCTACACTTTCGAACTCGTTATCATTTTACAACCTGTCCGCGACATCCTATGTTGTTAATGGCCACCAGTATATTTCAAATTTTCTGCTCATGCCGATTTCAAGCACTAGAATATTATACCGTCAGCTAGTAATAGCTTGGAACATGTATACCTGGCTCAAACCTCGTGTGAAAATATTTTTCTTACATTTAAACCCGTTACAATACGGACATCGAACGTTATTCAGGCAAATCTCACAACTTACAATTTACCATTAACCGATAACTTACAAATATATGGAAGAAATAATCTTATTACTACGATTTTAAACCTTTTTTTGTAAAACTCGCCCCAGTCTTGCGGCGGAAAGTAAGTAAAAATCCTGGGGGGTTTTGGCACTTTTTGCACAGTAGTTCCCAAACGAATACGGGGACCCACTATTCTTATAGCCTCCCGCAGACTATCAGTATTCTACTTCGCTGCGAGGGGTCTCTCTGAAGGAGAAAAATAGTCTGCAGGGAGGAAATATTTTGTCTCATTTGATTTTCACTTAAAAGAACTTTTTTTAATAACAACAAAATTAAAGCGAATGTATGGTAAATTTCACTTGGACGTGCGAGTAATTCACCATACATCCTCTCTTAAAATTTCTGTTCTTAACCCTTTCACTCCCATGGCCACCATGGTCACTCCCATCAACATCTATCTTCTCCTCACAGTATCAATATAAAA
>JAOEHT020286219.1:0-10368 GCA_025448195.2 Parazoanthus atlanticus
ATTGCACCCAATATATTCAAGTTAATTTTTGGGTGGGCGAATATATGTTATTTAAATAAAAAAATAACTCATTTTACCTGAAACTTTGTTTCAAGTTATCACCGATTGTATTATTATTGTGTTGTTTCTGTGTCTGTGCTTGGTTGAGCTTTCTTCTCCTTCCTTTCACCCTCAGATGCATCCTGGGGGATGAGAAAATCCGTGTCTGTATCACGTGACTGCTCGTCATCAACACTGTGCCGAATGCCATACACAAAATAAATTGTCATCCCTGCGAAACAAAGAGAGGTCCGGTTAAAAGAGCTCTTCACGATCCAAAGGCATAGTTGTCAAGAAAATTAAGTTTTCAAGCAAAAATACCTATACACAGGCATTGTTCAGATACTTATCTAAGTTTTTCGACAAGTAAATGGTACGGATGGTCTGTTTTCGGCTGCGATGAAGTTGGATTGTAGTTCTTTGTCTGAATATGCAGCAGCAGGAACACAAGTCATAAATCGGTTTAAAATGCGTCGAACTTTGGTAGACGTGATTGATCAATGGTGCAAGAATTAAAACGTTTTCCTTACTTTCTTATATAAATAAAATAAAAATCTAAAATCATTAAAAAGAGCCGGAAAATCCATTGATTTCTCCCTTCAGTTTTAGAGAAGCGAATTTTACAGGAATTTAATTTAACGCAAATCACTATAAGGCCTTGTCACGCGTATTCTAAAACTGTGGAAGCAAAAATCATCAACATCTAAAATTAGCAAAAGCACCAAGTTTTAGCTTGCAAAATCTTGCCTACAGGATGTTACAAAGTAAAACTATATACTTCTTCCAGGCATTTGTGTACATGCAGTGTGCCAGCAAGAATTTCACAGTGCCACAGGAATATCTACAACTCAACTCAACTCAATTTTGTTACATGTATAATGTGTAAAGTACATTATTTCTACAAGCTGTGTTCGCAGATAGCAAAAGCTATAGTCGAAGCGAGCAGGGCTCATCCTCGGAGACCCAGGGGCAGTCAGTCTCGGGAGGGCAAATTCTAAAATATCGGAAGCCAAGCGAAGCGAGGCCGAGAGCGGTGAGGCCGAAGGCCGGTCTCCACTTGACTTTTGTATCGACCCTGAATTTTCTCCCGTCCGATGGACCACCCCTGGGTTTCCAAGGATGAGCAGGACTTAGATATTGTACAATAGGAGCTAAATTATTACACTAATGCACAATAATGAAAATAGAATGAAAACCCAAAGGCGAATAACCTATAACAACTATTACATTTGAGTGTCTATATTTAAATAACTATATATAGAAGGAAAGGAAAACACAAAAGTGGATTAGAAATTGATCAATGTTTTCCTAATAATTTCAAAAACGTTGGCGTGTCAGCATAAATATCTTCAGCCTTTAGGATACTTCGAAGTAGCTTTTGAAAATAACTTTGGAAAGGCATCGCAAATCATCGGGGACATTATTCCAAAGAGAAGCACCAAATCATCTTGCAAAAGAATTGCGCTGTTGGTTTAGTCTAGAACTTCTGATCTGGAAGTTTCCTCCAGAAGCAAATCTGGTACCAGAAGAGTGTATTGTATCCGATTTGGGTGAACATGTTTTTCATACTTTGGGGTGTTTTGTTGTTGAAGACATCATGCATTAGTGCACTGACTGATATCTACAAAACAATTTCATTATTACTTTGCAATATATTGACTTTTATAGCAAGCTAGAATTTGGTGCTTCTGCTAATTTCAGTGCGGTTTTTCCAACAGATAGTGTTTCGATTCTACTGGAATATCAGAATTTAGAAAAATCGCGACAAGCTTAAGGTCTTTCACACTTATTTTTGCACGAACAAAATTTCAACTTGAAGAAAACCCGTAAAAATTAGTAACGACGAAGATTCGGAATATCCCGGACTAGGTGTGAAACTGCGTGCGTGTATCAGTTACATTAGTGCGCGTAAGTGCCGTACGTGCGCGTTTATGTGCATATATTCTTGCCCGCGTTTCTGTAACAAACCCGTGGGAGAAAAGCGCCATTTTGCGATCAATAAAAAAATTGAATGAAATGGTACAATACGTTACTTTAGTACAAGCTATTACATTTAACCTGCAGTAGTTCAGTCAGTCCGTCCGGGGAAGGTTATGGACTCTCATTCGCTTAACACTGAGCTACTTGGCTCGGGAAAGGATTTAGTTTATAATGTATGGCATGTATTAAGCCTTGAGTTGGTTTTTCGGACTAAAACGGGCATGGGTTTCAAAGTTGCAATTCCAAATGTGAGAGTGAGGCCGGAAGTGATCTTTAACACCATCCAAAGAGCATCAGCCGTTGATTACGCCATGTTTCAAACAATTCCGCTTTACTTCGGATCCCATTTTGGAGTTTGAAGAGGTCTAATATACGAAGGGCTAATATTCTAAGTTTGCAACTATTGCGACTGAACTGTTCGTCAAACGGATATTTTGGAATCAGTTCGTCAGCAGTTCTATCAATGGGAGGTTCGCACGTATGAAAACCCTCGGGTTAATACTTAAATGCCACAAACCTTTCTTCAACGAGCCAATATATCCAATATTATTGATTATTGGGAAGTGCCAGTTAAATTAATAAATCCGTGCTTGAAACAAATATTTAAAGGGTTTAAAACTCAAGAAGGAACTGGACTGATTAACCAAAAGCACTTACATGTCAGAACTGAGGCCTCAATCTGCTGAAGTAAACAGACTGATTTAATTTTCTTGTCTTCGCTTTTCGTAGTCGGACTTTAATAGAAAGTTCTTTTAACTTTTAGCTAGTGCTCTGCAAAAAAAGTCCTTACAACACAAGAAGTTTCTCTCGCGCACTTTAGAATACGTCAACAGCTGTACTCCGCCTTTATAAATAGAAATAACAAATATTTCAAACTATATAAGTATACAATTCCTTGTCTTATGAATCAGCACGTACGATTTTGCTCCGTCAATATCTGTTTCAGCATATTACATGTATGCTCTGAGAAAGCTATTTTCAAGAAAACGAAAACTCAACTCACCGGCGTCGTTCTTTCGACAAGATACATACAACTCAACGAGAAAACAAAAGAAAGTTTATTTTCACAAAAGCCCCACAACGAAAATCTCTTCCGCATATTGTTTGCATACCATGGAAATTCTCAGTGAATATTTGATTGTTTTCTCGACAGTGTTCTGATCAGAAAATTAAATTAAACGAAAACTCACTTTCGGCTGAGTAGTACAGAACTCATCGTGACTGCCTAATTGGAATTTTTTAAAGAAACTATATTTTAATAGTGAGAGTTAAATTTCGCTTGTTTTAATCTTGACGCAGACATGTTTAAAGAAAATATTAGGTAACCACCAACGTCATTAAAACTATATATTTTAGGTGCTTTCTTAATTGCTTCGACAAATATAACCACACTGTCCACAGTCTTTCGAAAGACTTCCGTTCACGGAAAGACGCAGTTAAAAAAACCTTTTTAATACCCACCCACGACTACAAGTCGTAGGCAGTTTTTCGTATAGACTTGAGATTAAATTCACGTATAAAATTCAAGTCAACCTACTCACTGAAGAGAAGTCTTGGAGAGTTCCCGTCACAGAGTAAGATTAAAAATAAAATCATTTTATTTTGATGATCACCGTATCAAAGATAAAACTGTTTAGCAGCTTTAGTAGAACACTGAAATGGAAGAAAACCGAATGAAGACACAGCCGATTATATTTTCAGTATAATATCTGATCGCGTTCCATTCTGATTGAGATAATAGCTTTAAGTATCTGACTATCAGGCAATCTTAACTTCATTGTAAAGCTCTGTCGCTCTATGAATACCCGACATTAAATATGGATGAGGCTTATTTATAAAACCGACGTGTTCCCAGATTATTTGTGCAAATGCCATTAATCATTCATCTTCAAGATCTGTAAAAAATTTTTATCTTGAGAACATTTCTGTCTTCCATCATGAGCTATAATATTCCTCAATGTAAAATGTTTTGTTTCCAAACCTATAGATATTAATACAATCATAGCTTTTACCAGACAACATATCTATTATATTGCATTAAGTCCATCTCTTATTTTCAAACGAAACGAAAACGTTCAAATGAATTCACAGCATGAAATTATATTTCGTCGCTAACACAACCAGAAACAAAAGACCACAAAACGGTGTGTGATATTTTTTCTTCTTTGTGAAAAAGAAATGATTTCGTGTTAAAAATATTGAACCTCAAAAACAAAACCGAAAATATAGTAGTCCATTCTCAAAACCGGAATCTATATATTATCAGAATTACATCATGGCTGATGGGTCTTGAAACATAAGTATTTACCAACAATGAACTGCGGAAGAAATGCCAAAAAATTGTGGTCAACCAAAACCTTATATCTAATTTTATTTTTAATTTTAATTACTTTTCCCAGCCGTTCGCCTATCGCAACCAATAGACTTACTTGTTCTAATTAATATACTTTCCGCAAAGTCAGGATATGATCAGTGAATACACAAGAACTGAATATTATTAACGTCAATAAGTTTTTACTCTCAAGAAGAATTACGAAATGTGCGATTTCATTTTACTTTTCAAAAACAGAAAGGTGACAAAATGCCCGTGGAAAAATAAGTATTCGCAAAATTGAGAAGGGATTTTCGGTTTCATCAATTTGAAGAATCAGTTAAGATTAAGAGAAGAGGTTTTTTTAAGCATTAAGGGATATAATATCGTCGCGCCAAATGGCAAAGATTCCAGCCGTATTCAGTAAATTCACTCAGATCGAACCGAATGAAATACTTATCACTCAAGTACCAGTGTGATGTGAACCATTTTTTAACAGTAAAATGCTCAGCTTGAAAAATTTGAAATAGGGTGTTTGCAGGAATTACCAATTGCACAGTTGAAAGAAACGCTTTAAAACTGTAAAGTTTAAAAATCCGAAGATGATAAACACTTTAAGAATTATGTAAATTAACCATATCGTTTTGACTCTGAAGTCAGTCAGTGAGAATTCTTTATCTTCTCCCTGCAATTCTATGACAACGAATATCACTAATATAATATAATGCGGTGCTACGGTTAAAAGACAGTCAAACTTCAGTACAGCCTTTATTCATTCCAAAGAACAGAGAGAAATAATTCACAAAAATGAACAATTAACACGAACGGTGAAAAGAAAACAAGTTTCCTCAGAAATGCACATGAAAAGCAACACTTGAGAATATCGAACTTTTGTAATTGTATTCCCGGACAATATTTGAAATATTTCTTGTTTTTTATTGTTTTAAAGCATAATAATTTTAACAAATAGTTTTTCACGACAGTTTTATATTCTTTAAAACATTCATAGCGATTGTCAAGATTATCTTCTCTGTGAAAATCTACAGTTTGTACGTTGATTCTACTGTCTCACTCTTAGTCAGTTAGTGTAATCAGTCTTGTCATCTCGTGGCCCAGTGAAACGAAATTTATAGACAATGTCCGCCGATTTTTAATACTTCAAGAAATAGTTTTAAGGATAACAACACGAGTTTATCACACAATTCATGACCGTTCTGAAAAAAACTTGTATGTCGTTTCGTTTCTTCCCTGTTTATTAATAGAGTAAAACGCTCATGAATTCTGTGATCATAATCGCTTCTTCTTCAGTCACACACCTGTGATAACATTTGCCATTTGAATTTTACACAAGCGAAATACCCCAAAAAATTCACTTATAACAGTAAAGTAACAAACTACAATCCCATAATTTGACTTACCTATGACCATCCACACGGCAAATCGGATCCAGGTCCAGTATGAGAGTTTGAGCAGCAGAAACAAATTCACCGTTACACTGGCGATAGGCAGCCATGGTATACACGGGACCGTGAAGGGGAACTTGGCTCCGTTCTTCGGTTGAAGTTGCATCACTGTCACAGCAAAGACAATCAAAAGGCCGGAGAATACCGCTATTAGTATCGCCCAAACTTCGCCATGCGCTAACCCGTTCCAGCCGGCGACAATAAGCGCAACGAGTCCGGTCATAGCGCATATGAAAAGCGCAACTGAAGCTTTAGCTATTTGGCTTGTCTCGGCGTCGGGTTGGGGCTTTGGCTTGTCCTCGGCTGTGTGTGTATCCTCCACTTTCTCCCCCGGGCTATCTCCACCCATGGCCAGCTCTTTCAGCATTCTGTACTCAGCTCTGTCTGAGGTTCGGCAGCAAATCACGCGGTAACCCTGCTCGCTGTTTTCGATATCCACTTCATCGTATGTTACATCTTTGACCCCGGGCTCAAAGCGGAGGACCAACACAGAGACAGAAACCAGAGTGTAAGCTAATAACGTACCGATGGACAGCATTTCTACCAGTTGCTTGAGGTCCAGAAGGCATGATAACACGGCTGACAGCAGACCCGCGAAGATGATGGCGTTTAGGGGTACATTGGTGCGCGAGTAAACTTTTCCGAATAACTTGAACAACAACCCATCTTGTGCCATGGCGTAGATGATTCTTGGCACAGCAAAAATTCCGCTCATGAGGGAACCGGCGAGAGCACAGAGGCCGCCGACAGCTATGACATACTTAGCGAAGGAGACGCCGCTATGTTTGAAGGCTTCAGGCAAGGGCGCATACTTGTCCAGTTGGTTATAGGGAACCATTAGGGTTAGGATGGTAGCCACACCGAAGTAAGCCAGGAAACTCACCGTCAGGCAAAGGATTATGGCCAGTGGGATTGCTCTTTTGGGGTTCACCGTTTCCTCGCTGGCTGTCGCTATCACATCGAAGCCGACGAAACAGTAAAAGCAGCTGGCGGCGCCCGCTAAAATCCCCGATACGCCGTACGGAGCAAACTGATTCTTGCCTCTCCAGTTTTCTGGGTTGACATGGAACAATCCCACTACAATGACAAACACTACAACCAGCATGTTGATGGTCGTGACGGCCTTGTTGAAATAGGCCGAGTGTTTGGCACCACAAGCGACTATACAAGACACCAGAAGTACCAGCAATAAGGCCAAGAAATCCGGGTAGGATCCGAGGCCACTCACATGCCATTCGCCGAGGTGTTTTAACCAGAATCGATGAAGAGCTCCGCCAGTGAGCGAATCGATGTACTCACTGCTGGCGCGGCCAAGCGAAGCAGTACCGATCACGTATTCCAGAATCATGTTCCAGCCGATTATAAAGGCCCAAATTTCTCCCAGGGAGGAATATGTGTAGAAGTAAGCGGAACCAGCTTTTGTGACTCGACATCCAAACTCAGAATAACAGATTCCGGATAGAAAAGCAGCAACGGCCGCCACGAAAAACGACAACACAATTGCCGGACCAGCGACATCGCGAGCGATCTGACCAGTGACAACGTACAAACCCGCTCCAACCGTAGCTCCAATGCCAAGAAAGGTTAGATCGAAGACATCAAGACACCTTCTCAGAGAAGTCGTCGACAAGTCGCTGTCGATGGTCTTCTTTCGAGTCAACAAGTTCAGAAATCTCACAAAACTCATGTTCAATGTGGCTTCACCTTCGAAGCCAAAAGTTCAGTTGAATAAAACGTCCGTTTTCCTTGACTGGTCGGTGTTGCTGGCTAATTGGCTTGCTTCATAAAGGTTTCATTATCAGACCGAATGTGGGCAATAACAGCCCATTTGAGGGCAATATTTCAGTTAAAGACGCCAGCAAATGAAGAAATATTGACTACTTTCGACTGAACATAAACTATAGTCTTCCGTGTGGACTCAAATTACAACGTCAACATTCGAAAGCGGTGAAGCTCTGGTCTGACGTTCGGTCACCAAGGAATCCAACCGAGTAAAATTAGAAAATCAAATCAGCTGGCTTTTGTGTTTGAAATGTTTCCTGTTGTAGCAAATTTGCATATTATTAGTGAAAAGTGACGTCCTGCGGCAGATGGAGTGCACCTTGAGTGCTCTAATTGTTCTCGATATTTATAAGTTGTGGAAACATCAAAACAGACCGAGTTCGAAATCCAAAATTCGAAGCGTTTCAGGAATTTCTAAGCCGAAATCTCCCGTTGACTCCCTTTATCAAATTTCGACCCATTTTTTAAAAAAATAATAAAATTTCAAAAGGTTTTTCTAATTTAATTAAATTTATCAAAACTTCCGTTCTGAACGTTGCTTTTCGATTGAAATTACCTCCATTACTAAATGAATGTATATCAATTGTCGCCCACGCGGGCAAAATCAAAAGAAAAATTTCACAAGTGTCAAAGCTTTTGCCTTTTAGAAATGAGTAAAAACGGATGAACTTTTTTCCGAAGATCGGCAAAAGCTTTGTGAATAAATAAAGTTTACTTTTTTGTCGAAAAGCAGCAAGTTTCGATTATCAACAAGGGTCTGTTTACATTATGAACCTCTGGTTATAAAGTATCTCCATTTCATTCAATAATTAAATTATTTTTCTGATTTTCTTGCTTTAGTCTCGTCCGGTCGTGAACTTTTCAAAAGCGCTCTCTATAGTCAGTAGCTAGTTCACACTCAGTTTAAACCTTCTTACCACGTTGTGTCTCTATAATGACTATATAACTGAAATAAAAATCTTTACACCTTAGAGCGAGTAAATGTAATTTTTTTGCTGCGGAAGAAGACGACTTACAGCCTCGAACCATTAATAAAAACTTACACGGGTGGGCTGTGGCTTCTGAGGTCTATCGACGGCAATGAAAGAAGTATTGAAAAAATGTGGCGAGTTCAAAAAAGGTTTCAAAACATTCTCTTTAGTTTAACCGCTGGCAGACAGCGAGGAATCTCTTTCTTTTCCTCAGAATCGAGAAAAAGCAAAGACAAAATTGAGAAATCGGAAAAGGAGCGACTCACACTTTAGTTACACAATGATTGAAGGGAGGGGAGGCACGGGGGAGGGCCTAGGACAGGGGAGGGTGAGAAGGTAGGTGACGATGGGATATTAAACCATATACCGAACGACAATTTTGAAACAAGTTGTTATTGTTAGAAAAAGAGGTTTTTAGTTGGTTAGGAATCGTGACCTATAAATTCCGTGCGTTTATACGTGTCTCCTGTTAATAAAAAATGTTACAAAATGCAGCTCAGACTTCGCAATAAAGGTTGTAAAGCGTGTTGCACGTTTCTGAGACCGACAAAGCTAAAAAATTTCCAGTTCTAATGTTTGTTATCTTAAATCGATCGGTGTACTTATAATATGCATATGCCTCAGTGTTTATGATATTACCACCGACATAGATATATGAATGCATGTTTTAATTAATTTCACTGGTGCATTTATTTACATACACTGCAAAATATCATCTAATTATTTTCACAATATGCAATTTTCAATATTTACCACCACAACAATAGGATACAGAATTGCCCAATGTCATAGTACAGCAACAGAACTCAAGTCCAAGACATGACGAGACAGCTCCTGCCGCATATTTTCTCTTGCAAAGCTTCTCGTGAATTTCAGTTTTCTTTCAGTTCCCGGGGCGTAGTTTCAAATTGCGTTTAAATATTTAGTCATTTTTACTCATAGTTAGGCTGAAACCATATTTGCCGTGTACAAGAGCACATTTTTGTGGCCATTTATAAGAAAAAAAAACATTCAATGTTTCTTAACCGTCAAAATGAATAGTTTGACAAATACTGAGGACGTTTTGTCTGTAGAAAATAGAATAATTATGATTGGGCAAAGGAAATGAGAACGCCTACTGCCGAGTAATCAACGAGTTGAATCATATCACGAAATCGAACCTCACTTGGCGAAACTGAAACTTTCATGATGTAAATGTACGGAAACAGATGGTGTTTGTCAGTCAGTAGTTGTTTGTCGGAACAAACTTTATGGGACTTTTTGCTCAATCAAGATACCGGTTTACAACAATACGTTTAAGCACAAGTTGTCTCAGGCAGGTGGGATTCGTTTTTGTTAGTTCAGTGACTATAAATGCATCATGTTAGTCAGACTATAAGTGTCCGCCACCCACAAGGAAAAGCCTCCAACGCTCATTATGTCACTAATCAGTAAATAAACTATGCCCGACAAAATTTCGGGCAGTATAACCCTGTTCAGGCAGCAGACAGAATGCCCGTAGAATTTGAGCATAATAAACAAAAAAAACTACAGTGAACAATAATGGAAAAATTAAATTGGACCACCAAAACTGATGGAAATAGATCGTAATCCCAATCCCCTTGCGCCCCCTCCCCCCAAAAAACACGTGAGTCCGGTCACTCTTATATCCACAACCACTGCGTTGTCAGAAGTCAGGCGCTGAGCAGCTGCTCTGAAAGTTGGGAGCTGACTAGTGACTTGAAGTGGGGGGGTGGGGGGTGGGGGGCTGAAATGCTGTTTCTCAGTAACTCTTTATAACTTTGAAAAAAGTGGGGGACCAAAGTCCCCAGCCCCTCCCACT
>JAOEHT020286312.1:0-10367 GCA_025448195.2 Parazoanthus atlanticus
TTTTGCTGAAAAATGAGGCAAATTTAGATAACAATAACGCCACTATTACAAGCTAATTAGTAAATTTTATATCATATGGCTCAGATAAACTATGTATTATAAGTTATAAGAGTGCAATTCAAACCTAGTAATGCTTCACAAAGCTTTACGCTTTCGTATAACTTCACTACCGTAAAAACTTAAATGAAATTAATTTTTGGACAAAGAGGATGGGCTGGACTAAGGAAGGCAGCGTGGCCGAGCGGTTTTTAAAAAGCGCTGACTCGTAACCCGGAGGTCCCGAGTTCGAGTCCTCTGCCCGCCGATCACGCTGGTGTATATAGCCTTCTGGCCAGCCTTCTGCTAGTTGGGGTTTTTAACCCTTATAATTTGTTGTGTGACTTGGCACTGAAAAGCCTTTACAGAGAGCTGTCATTAGAAATTTGTATTTGTATTTGTATTATATTTTTGTATAGAGGCGCTTGTTACAGTTATAAGGTAATTTTTGACGATTTTAATAACGTTAACAACATAACATGTTAAAGAAAAACTAAATGAACTACTGAAGTGTGGGAAAATGGGAGGCTAATTATTAGGGGCCGGGTGCGTATTTATTAAATGCTATTCCATCCGGAACGTCTATTCTAAACAGGGTGCCTATTTAGAGCCGGTCCTTAATGCTTATCTTAATCCAGTTGAAGCAAAAAGTTATTCTATAAAGCCCCTTCCGTATTTCACGCTTTGAGGCGCGCTCAAAGTTTGAAATTCAAAATTTGCAACCACGACAAACTTGGCGTGTCTATAAGTCCTCTCCTAAAATTATGGTGATTATTCGAAGTTGTAGTTTAAGATTGTAAGAATGAAATAATGAAGACAATGTTAGTTATCGAGTGATGGATGTTCAATAAACACTCAATTCATTTTCCACGTTAACTGGTAGTTCAGAAACTGGTAAGCTGACGTGAAGTGATGTGTATGAAGTAATCTATACTTGTCAATATGAGGATTTGATGACGATCATGATCATGAATATACATGTAGTGGAACACGAGATGTTCAAGCAATGTACATACTGCAGGTTATTTCTAAATTTAAATAAATTAATCATAATCAATAAAATGTTCATAAAGGATAAATATAGTCCAATTTTGCTGGTATTAATCTCTATCAACCAAAATGAAGTCTGTAATTGTTTTGCTCAGGAATTTGCGCGTAATACATTTCAAAAAAGAGCCGAATCGTGTACCGTTTTGTGTTGTGTTGTGTTGTGTTATGTTATGTTATGTTGTGTTATGCTGTGCTGTGTTGTGTTGTGTTGTGTTGTGTTGTGTTGTGTTGTGTTGTGTTGTGTTGTGTTGTGCTCGGTGCTGTGCAGTGCTGTGCAATGCTGTGCTGTGTTGTGTTGTGCTGTGCTGTGCTGTGTCGTGCTGTGTTGTGCTGTGCTGTGCTGTGTCGTGCTGTGTTGTGTTGTGTTGTGTTGTGCTGTGTTGTGTTGTGCTGTGTTGTGTTGTGTTGTGCTGTGCTGTGCTGTGCTGTGTTGTGTTGTGTTGTGTTGTGCTGTGCTGTGTTGTGTTGGGCTGTGCTGTGCTGTGTTGTGGTGTGTTGTGTTGTGTTGTGTTGTGTTGTGCTGTGCTGTGCTGTGTTGTGCTGTGCTGTGTTGTGCTGTGCTCGGTTCTGTGCAGTGCTGTGTCGTATTGTGTTGTTTTGTACTTATTCTATTTTGTTTTCTGTTTCTGTTGTATTAGTTCCATTTTGTTTTGTATAAAACTCCTGAGATTATATCATGTATAGAAAATAGCGCTTTGTGAGCGGTAAGAATTCAAAATGAAAACAAGTTTGCAGAACAAATCGGACGTAAGATATGAGTCTCGCACAGTCAGCAACAAAATATTGTATGTAATCTCATTTTTTGACAAGCTGTTTATAAAAGAAGACACTTATTAGAAGTGCAATGCCTAATGTTTGTAAATGTTTGCTCGAGAACTTGGTAAGAGCAACGATTGTGATCAAATACAGAGAAAAGCTTTAAAGAAGAACTAACGTTGTTCTCTTTCGCACATATATGAAATGGATTATGGAACAAGCCCAAATTTAGTTTAGACGGGAGCTTGGATACCTGCTGAACAGTGACTATAAATCGTTCTTCTTTTTCTTTCAATTAAAATTAAAGTGTAATTCTCACGTTTTTATGCCTATTGTTTTTAGTTACCTTTTCTTTTAGAATAAACATGAAGGGGACACCGAAAAAGAACAAGTAAGAAAAACATGCGATACTGTGAAATTTGTTTATAATTCAGTATAAAACGCGATATAACAATATGTCAGGCTTTTCCAAGAAGTTGACCTCTTGGCCCCCATTTTTCAAGTTCATAGAAATGAAACAAGCCATGACAATTTCGCAATAACGCGCAGAACAAAATATGGGTTTTGTTGGTGGTCACAACCGTTGTTTACATTATTCTCTGACAATTTTGAGGTTTTGTCGTTTAGTTTCTTTTAGAAATTCTGGAACTCTTTACCTTTTTCACCCAATCTACCATGTTTTACAAATCGTGATTGCCTGCCAGCTGAAACACTAAATTTAACCTTGTTCTGCGCATGATTGTGAAGCTGTCACCATGAACTCATGATGGCGTCTCCAGTGGATCCGGGCGGGTTCGAGTACGAGTTTGTTCCTCCTCTTCACGACGATTTCATGTGTGCTATTTGTCACCTGACTCTGAAGGATCCTGTGTTAACGATCTGTGGACACAGATTCTGTCGAAGCTGCCTCACGGAATATCATAGCAGGTACAACATTACAATCTCTGATTGCTTTGTATTTGTATTTAAGTTTGCCTCGAATCAGTGGCCTTAAATAATCAAATCAAGGCTATCACGAGATTATTGCTTAGTACTAAAGTTAACGACCTGAGTTCGAGAAACGAGAAGAAAATCAATTAGAATTCACAGAAGACGCTACCATGATTAGATCCAAACACGTTTTAAAATGTTGTCTCCAAAATTAACATTTTGAATCGCAGCAAATTGATAAAGTTTGAAGTATGTTCATATACCGTATTGTTTATACATTGTTCATACATTGTTCATATATATAACTGATACCCAGTGACAGTATTCCTGTAGTCCATACCGCTACATTGCAATTGATCGTCGAATTAATGGACAAACCTTGTGAAATCACTGACTGGTGCTAAGTTTCTTCATTGACCTTCCGACGTTCAGTTACACGTCTTTCAGAAGGAATATCCGTGTCTCTGTATAAACGTTCTTTGTTTCAGGGCTGTGTGAGTATATTCAGTATTTAGTTTACTTTTAATCTGCATAAGAAGATCAAGAAACGGTTGTAATGAGTTTTTAACATATTTAGGGATCATCGTTGATGGTATGTAATTACGATCGTCCTTGTTCGTCATCGGTTATTTTTTGTGGTAAATATACGTTGGTACTATAGAAGCATCAATCGTCACTTGGAAAAACAAATAACATTGACCAATAGCGCATGCGTCTTTTCTTTACAGGTCTCGACGCGTTTGTCCGATGGACAATCAGGAACTTGCTGTGGAGGTGAGGAAATAATAGTAATGCAGAAAATGAATGTGCAAGTATCAAGATCTTACGGCGCAGTATATGAGTTTTACCAATACTTTTGTCGATTTATCTGTGCAAACACTATGTTCATAGATATATGGCAAACGAAAATCAATAACTCAACAAAATTAGATTTTTACAAAGAGATCAAAACTTATCATGAACCTGAAAATTACCTCATATCAGAAACAAACATTATCTCATTTAGGAAAAAGTTAACAAAATTACGTATAAGTAATCATGATCTCATGATTGAAAGAGGAAGATATTTTTCGCCAGTCGTACCAAGGGAAGAATGCCTTTGTCCAGTTTGCGAAACTCAATCAATTGAAGATGAAAAACACTTTATTCTTTATTGCCCATTTTACAACAAAGAAAATCTAATCTCTCTCTCCCCCTCCCCCCTCCGTCTGTCTGTCTGTCTGTCTGTCTGTCTGTCTGTCTCTCATTTAGCTTATATTACATATAAACTAAATGTTTTTTTTTATACAAGTTTTTTTTTTCCTTTAGTCTTGATTAGTCGTTTTAACTGCAGGCCATGTTTTAAAAAACTGGTAGTAGGACTAATAAGACAACGGAAGTAATTTATTATATACTTCTGATAATTCCCTCTCTCTCTCTCATAAAATCGTCACCCACACCACAGGCCGCCTAAGTTGGCGCAACAATTCTCACTACAGATGTTTATCATTAACATTGGGACGGTCCAAGCCAAAAACCTATTCCAACCCTTATTTTCATTGCTATTAGGAGTTTTTTGAAATGGCTCTTATAAGAACCATTTGAGGCTGAAGGAACGTGCTAGAAACACACTTCATGCTGAGACTATTTTAAAACGTGATCTGTACCTTGCATCAGGCCTGGTAGCAATTGACCCGTTATCTTTTCATGTGAAATTAATTAAGGGAGAGATACGTAAATAATGCATCTTGTCTCTTCCCAAGATCATGATAAGCAAAACGTGAAGCTGTACATTTTAGAGCACTAAAAATATTCTATGGCATGTATTTTCTCGATCGAACAATGACCATGCTTTTTTTGCTTATTTATACAGTTTGTTGTTTAGCTTTGATTACGCTCGAACGTGGCTCCAGGGCATTCTGAGGGGATACAAAATGTGTTTATCGCTTTTTCCACGGCGGAACTTCCGGTTTTGACGAAACGCCGAAGCCACCTCGAAGACCAGACTGATCAAATTGTGGCAAGGGAGAACTGAAAAAGGTCAAACATGAGTACCGATCACTGTTGACAAATTATCTCTTCACAATATATCAAAAGGAAAAATCAATTAGTTTGTTTTCATAAAAATCAAGACCGTTTACACACGCAGAAACGAAAACATAACTCAGTCGTTAGAACAGTGACACTGCCATTGTTAAGATGTCTAGAGAGTTTTCAAAAATGTAAGCCATTCGGTCATTGTTTACGAGTGTTTTTTTGACAAGCAAATACATCAAGTTTTTAAAACACCTATTGCTTCGCCCTTTCTCTCCCCACACGGTGCCACCAATGCTGCTACAGCAGGACCTGATCTGGTTCCCGAACAAGTTCAATACCGCCCTGGCTCAAGAAGATATACAATAAGCATATTAAACAACTACTTTTTCAACAAAAAACCTCAAAAACTCCGAGACAAGACAGAAAAAGAAACTTAACGCTGACTTATACGGTTTCGTAACTTTTATCAAAAGCGATTGTGATAACTATAATAAACGTAAATAATTCCACGATGACTGACGTTATATTTCTGGGGGCACAGCTGTCATCTGTGTATTATCCACTTTGTCGTAGATAAATGTTGGTCTATTGATCTTTTCCTGATCTGATTATAGCTTGTGTGGAGGCAACAAGGTTGATTGGGAGGGAGAGAAGGGATGTTAGGGTAGGGCGGGGGGTGTAGCTCAAGCTATCAGGGAGGTGTAGAGAGAGACGAAATTCCCCATTATTTTATGTTTAATATTTTTGTTAGAAGGGCGAGAAAAGGAGGGCCTATATAGCTCTATCAATTAAAGTTGTAAATTGACTTGTTAAGGTTGATATCAATGGAAGCCGACGGTAGTCACGGCGCAGCCTTCACGCACAATGTCGAATCAGACGCTTATTATATAGCATCATGTCCAATTAGACGCTTATTATATAGCATCATGTCCAATTAGACGCTTATTATATAGCATCGTGTTGAATCAGACGCTTATTATATAGCATCGTGTCGAGACAGTTCAAAACTAAAACGAATGATATATAACTCGACCAAAGAATTAAAAAACTCTGAATCTATATCAAAATAATTTCAAATCAGGAATAGAGAAATCCAAAATAGATGCCGTAGTTAGAGCGATAATGATTATGTAGTTCAAATTGGCTTTGCGAGTGATTTGGGGGACCCCGGGTAGGCGAGGAACCCGGCGAAGTGGGGTAACCCGTCTGTTTATACAATCTCTCTTTTTATCTTGATCACGTTTACATGATACATGTAGGTGGGGTACCTCATCGAGGCAGGTTAACCGTTCAGCTGGGGCGGGTAACCCGACTAGGTTGGGTGAGGTTTGTAAGCATTTCTCATGTAAACGCTCAAGGTGGGGTAACCCGCCTAGCTGGGATGAGGTAACAGAGTTTCTGGAGGCTCATATTACAATAACAAAGTCCGACAAATTCTAAACAAAACGGCTTCTCGCGCTTATCAAACTGGCGAGTATTTTCGCAAGCATTATCTCACAAATTTCGGAACTTCTGAGGATGAAAATTTATCACGCAATAGCATCGAAAAAGTTTACCCCGGGGTGGCGGGGTGACCCCGGGGTCTGCAAGATTGCATGTAAAGGCGGGCTAGTTTTCGACCACGGGTAGGCGGGTTACCTCACCTACCTGGGGTCCCCCACCGCCATGTAAACAGGCCCTTAGTATCCTCCATCGCCTACTCACAAGCTTGTTGTACCACACGGCGAAACCTAAAGAGGCCGCCTGCAGTCTGTTCGCTGGATATAACATAGGCTATCCAGTCTTTTGGCCAGGTTTGATTTTGAACAACCGAGACGTGGAGCGCTTTAAGTTTAAATCGGGTCTTGTATTTTTTGTTTCTGAACCTTACTACAAAATGCGTTGCCGTAAAAATTCAACAATTTCAAAACTGTCAATAGTTTTAATCGTTCTTATTACTGTTCTCTAGCTCTGTGCTTGCCGCCCCACTTTCAAACCTTCGGAGGAGGGGTAACCCCGCATTTATCCTCGGAAAACCAGGGCGTCGGGGATTGCACACGATTTCTCAGCTTTAACGCATAAAGGACACAGGTCTAAACTCTGAAAACTAGAGTAAACATTTTGTTATGACAACCACAAGTGTTGTCGTGTTTCTGCATAAAGTGGCGTCCTTCCTTTGTAGTATGATTTTCTTTTAATATTTGGCGTTTCAACTAAGGATGTTAAGAAGCTCTTGACATGTCGTGCACGCCCATGTCGTCACCCACAATTAGTTTCAGACAACCGACCATTTTCGGCACAATTCCTAAACTAGTACGTGATATCGAGGCTAAGGTTGACTGTACATTGATGCAAACCCTCTGTATTTAAACAGTTTCACATCCCTTACCATACCAAGTCAACCGGCCTTAGCCTCGGTAGATGGTACCAAACAAAAGTTTTGTTACTTTTGACTTAGCCTGTAAAAGTAAAGAACTGCATTTTACACTGCATTTATACATACATATTGGCCCCCTAAAGGTGTATTGGACTGATTTGCCCGTTTTACGAAAGATAAACTCTCTAAAAACCTGTATACTGCCCGCTATTTTTCTTATCCGGAAGGGAAAAAAATTCTTTGCAATTGCGGAAGTGACGTGAAACCTCAACCATGAGATCTTAAGTTGGTTACAGATTTCTATTAAATTTAGTTTAGACGGAAAGATCAAAAACCTGAATTATAACCCCAAGTTCAACAGTCTGTTATAATTGTTAGAGATCGCTCGAAATTCTTTTTAACGACATTTTTTGCCAGTCAAGTATATTTTCAATTTTTGTTTGACATGCTACGTATAACAATTAAGAAATGGTCCATGCCTATCGAGCTATGGATGCACACGATAACTGATAAGTTGGGAGAAAAAATAGGCACTGTTGTTCATCGACCGGATTGTTTTTGTAGTTAATTTCTATAGCAAAGTTCGGTAGGTCCTCTTGCATTTCCTGACCGTAACCTTCAACCATTACTTCAGTGTCCATTTCGAAACCTTTTTGAAAAATACTTTATTGGTAACTGATAGCTTCCCAGACGTTAGTTGTGCGTCTATCGAGATCAGATGCATTGTAGATGCACGCTCGTACCACGTAAAAACCGCGCGGAAAATTGCCAGCTATGTTCTAATATTAAATATAGACCCTTTCTATCTACATTCACTGTTTGATAAACTGATCATATCTGATAGCATTGGGAAAAGGGAAGAAAATAATTAATGATCTCCCTATTCTGTGCGACCACTCGACAACCGTCGGTGCTAATGTTCAGAAGTACAGTTTGACCGAGTGGCAAGATCAGTTTGCTTGTAAAACCTCTAAACAGGTTACAAAGATTAACTCCTGGCTTAATTTTTTGTTTGTGTTTTACAGTAAGAAATGTAAACGACTAAAGGCAACTGAGGAGTGTTGAGGCAAGACTTTTTAACGTCCCAAACAAGAACAAAGCGCGCAAACTTGTTAAGGTTTTTCAGTTTACAACTGTGAACAGCACTAGCGCTGACCATGAATTCGACTGGAACAATAATTTAAAAGTTTTTACTTTTTTGCATGACGTGTCATATTCTCGTTGTCACACTATCTTGTTTTTGCTCTTACGTGAAATGACACTTATATACCAAAACCTCCCACTTCAAAATCGATACGAAAAACACTTTAAAACGTATTTACAATTTGCATATGCCGTTCGGAATGTCTCTCGGCTCAATATCAAGAATTTACTTTTACTAGAAGACTTCGTACTTTTTAGACAAACTGATTTTTCAACGTCGGCGAGTAAGCTAAATGTGTGGCTTGCTGTAAGGTTTGGAAGAAAGTTGACGTTTCGGGCGTTAGCACTTCGTCAGAGCAATATTGAAAGCTGAAGCACTTCGTCAGAACAATATTGAAAGTGCGGTAATAGCTCTTCGTCAAAGCAAAAGTGTTTTTGCTTTGCCCAGCTCTGACAAAACGTTAACAGCTTTCTACCCAACGTTACGGCGAAAAACACCATAACTCCTGATCTGTTCGATCCAAACATCTTAACGATTCAGAAACATGTGTTTGGTCATGTCAAAGTATGTGAAAGACGGAACATGTAGTGCGAAAGTTTGAAGTTACCGACTCGTATAGTAACCATTTTAACGCCCACCTTGCTTTTACGCTTTAAGAAAACGCTTTTATTCAGTTTTCCGTTTCCTAGTGTTCCCGTTCTGGTGACTAAAAATTGCAGATTTTTAATTGTGTGTAGGAGGTTGGGAGGCATCAAACGCGCTTGAACAAATCTCACAGTGTTTTGGTAGAATAAATCACTAATTAACCATTGAACAATTAAATACTGGTGGAAACAAGCAGTGATTAACATTACCCAGCCAAAGGGTTCCATTTTGTTACAATTTTTAAGCCTTCAATGGCTCGGTAATTTGATGACCATGCAATATTACCATTATTGTTAGTATTCAGTAAATACATGTATGAATGTCGCCATCCGAATTGTAGGACAATGAACCACGTGTGAACTCTTAAACCACTAACTATTTGGAGAGAGTGACCTCACAAAACACATCCTCTGGGGCTTGGCTTGAGAGGTTCAAAACTCAATTGCCTTTAGTAGTAGCATTTGGTATTGTCTTATGTTACTAAGCAGTTTTTTAAAAAAATATCTGCGTTGTAAAAAATTCGAGGTGTAAACAACCTGTAGTTGATTCAGTTGGTCTTGCTCACTGAAGCGCAGAAGATCTCGTATCGTAGAAAGACAGCCAAAACATTTCAAAGCATGTCAAGAACTAAAAGGAGATATGAAAGCCTGAGTTCGCGAAATTTCACCACAAGTGCATACAGTATATAGTCAGCTCACCCTATTCGGTGTTGCTTTCAGTTGTTGAAAAATGTATCTTTTCTTATCTCATCTCAATCATTTTAATCCTTTGGGTCAGAAGACTATACTGGATGTTAAATTACAAATTATCTTTCCATATTTCTCATGCACCTCAGCAATGATTCTGGTACAGATAAAATGCAATCCAGCCATTGGCAAAACGTATTCTGTTCGGGATTTTTAGGGATCGTTTGAAAATTTGATTGCAATTGACGAATTAAAAACTATATTTTGCATGACTTAACCATATCTCATTTTGAAATTGTTACTCGTAGAGTGATTAGTGAAGATTAATGGATAGTAATTTTCAAAATCCTTACTTTTTGCATCGTGTCGTCACCCTCGTACACTCTGCTTTTTATAAGAAACTTTTTGTAGAACATTGAGACTCAAATAATGCCAAAATTTTTAAAAAAAATATATTTAAGAACACACCTCAGGCTAAGACTAAGAAAGGAACGTCTATTTATAAACTTTTTTAAGATGGAACTGAGAACCGCTACTAATTAAATATCGTGAAAGAGTGGTGCAATTGGTAAACAGACGATATCAATGGATTTGAGTACGTATATGAACTGAGTTAGATGTTGGGAACAGCCTCAGTTGAATGTATAAAGACACCAATGGATTTGAGTACATATATGAACTGAGTTAGATGTTGGGAACAGCCTCAGTTGAATGTATAAAGACACCAATGGATTTGAGTACATATATG
>JAOEHT020286395.1:0-10367 GCA_025448195.2 Parazoanthus atlanticus
CACTCAGTATTACAAGTTTAATATAGACAAAGATAAAAATAAAGGTATGAGTGCTGAGACTCCACAAGTCCCATGAAATATCAATTAAAATATACAAAGTTCGGTCAAAAGAAAGTGCATTTAAAAAGTAAAAAATGAAAATACATTTAAACTGGTTGTAAATGATGATGCAATACAGATACAATGCTATTTATTTTCAAGTGAAGATATATTAAAGATAACTTTCAATCAGATTTGTTAGCAGTTTTGTTTTAAATTATTTTCGTGATTGTATTGTTTTAACATCTAATTTAACATCTAAAATAACGGGTCCCTTATACCTTAAACTCAATTTGCCATAATTTGTACGTACATGATAAATATAATAATATAGTATTATAGCTATCATCGTTATTATACTGTTTTGTAGTTATTTGTATATCTGGCAAAACGTTTGATATGTCGTCGCTTTGCTAATTCCCCTTTTAACTTGAACAAAAGATTTATAGATAGAGACAAAGGTTGTTTGACAGACATTATGCGCGATAACGTCAGTCGATCTCGTGCCCCAAAAGGGTTCTGGTCTCTGTTGTCAAGGATCCATTCAAGATGGCGGAATATTTCTGTTCGGAAGCGAGACATTTAAGTTCCGAGTTATGTTATCACGGCACTGCGGGAATGTCAAAAAAGGAAAAAGAAACCAAAACAAAATTGAGACCGAACCTTTGTCAAGCAAAGAAATAAGTTCAAATATCGCGGAAGACTCACGGGCGACAACATAGAACGGCAAGTTTCTCAGAAGTATTCCTATAAATGTCACAATCATACAAATCCAGAAATACACAATAGATACTCAATATGCACGACAGCTAATTTCCAAAACGCAATGAAACCAAAAATCCCAAATACAATGGGAGGGCTACATGAAGTACATTCTTGTCAAATTTAGAAAATCAACGCAATATATGGAGGGTATATCGAAGAACAGCAGCATAGTAACGGCACGGCTGGCTCGTTGCTTTACAAAGTCATTAATTGTTTAGCATATTGGATATTTTATGCTGAATCAAATTATCACTTACCTGGGTGCTTCCACTCCCATATCAGCAAAACCGCAGATAAGTTCTCCTACCTAAAGCAATGTACTAAGATTTTTTGCGGTGGTCTTTTGGAGCTTCACTGTCAGGTATTTTGTTGTTCTCTTGTCGCATGCAAACATTTACGAATTTAAGAATACTTCCGTATATTTTGTCCATCCTTTGCCGTTGTTGCTGTGTAGTCATTTCGTAGTTTACGAACTTACCAGTTCGATCGTTTGGCGAAAATTCAGTCTCGCTACTCGAATTTCTCGACACGTTGTGATAACATTCCAACTCAATATTTAAATATCCCGCTTCGGGAAGAAACTTATCGCCATCTTGAATGGATCTTTGACTGCTAAGCTCAATGACGTCAATCATGCATAAGGTTTATCAACCGTAACTCCGAAAATATTTACGCCCAAGCTTCAATAAAAATGCCTATTTTCAGGTAACAAAGTAGATTTTAACTTTGTTTTAGTTTAGACAGATAAAAGTCTTAGAGTTAAAAGTAATGATATATTGTGCAAAATGAGACTTTTTCTTATTTTGCATCCCTCGCGAATTCCAATATACTGCATTTGTCAAACAATACAAAATTTTGCATTAAAAAAAGTTTTCGATTACATTTTTATACACTTTCATTTATTAAAAAGTTTTAAACTTGAAGTCCCTCTTGAAAAAAATGTACCATAACAGTGAGAGTTTAAAAATTGTTTTTGTTAACTGAAACATTTCAGCAAGTTGTAAAAATATAATATTGGCTAGTACATCTTCTCTATCAAATGCCAATGTCAACAATAGCTGTTAGCCAATCAACTCAAAATAGCTTGTGTCTAGTTCCACGAGTTTTATATATTTGAAACATATTTTGATCTCATTTACAATTATATAGATAAATAAACAAATCGATTCATGAATGAAAATCAATCAATCAATCAACAAACTAACAATTAAAACAAATAAGTAAATAAAGGAGTTCAGACAGAAAAAAGAAAAAATATCTGACCATTTAATTTACAATCGAGGGAAGGAATTCAGTGAAAAACCTGTAGAACACATAAACAAGTCTTTACAGTTAAAAATCTGAATACTTATTCACAAATCCGGCTCAGTGATAATTTATGGATACATCGAAAGTGATCAAAAATACAATGTAACCAGTTTTTGTGTAACATATTAAACCTTGCAGGAGGGTATTAATTTAACATCTTCGAAAAATAAAATAGTCAACTGTTCATTTTAAAACGCTTTTAGTGAAAAGGTTTCACTTTCATGGACTTTTTACCCCAGAGAGCAGACCTGTGCATTCCTAACAAGACTTATTTTATCAATGCTCAACTGTGGATAAAGTCTTAACCTTAAGTATAGCCTTTATTTGATTTAATTACAAAAATCCTTGGTCAAAGTAGTAACGAAAAGGATAAAAAGGGAAACAATTAAAACTAACGTGGACAACAAAATTTGGCTAACTAACAGAGTACGTACTATTATTTAACTGACAGTGACTTTGAACTAACCAACTACCGTGTTTATTCGATTAATCGCCGCGGCAATTATTAAATTTTTCCTGATTCGAGTGCGGCGTTTTGAGGGCGGCGTTTATTCGAGGGCGGTGTTTATTTTTAATTCAACAAATCCATTAATTTCATACAAACGATTGAGACTGAACGTTACAAATTTCTTTAAAAATGTTTGAAAATGTACAAGAAAAAAATATTAAAGCAACACTTAGAATGAAAACTATCCCGGCGAACTTTGGGATTTGTTAATAGTTGGCTTTATCGGAAATTTTGTTGTAAATTTGCTTTAGGCCTCACCAATTTTATTTTTTGTTTTACGGATTTTTCTGGTCAATATTGAGGACCGCAGGCGGTAAAAAAAGTTGTTCTTAAATCTAGCTCTACTATGATAATATTCACTTGTGTTGATGCAAATTCTTTAATGTTCTGCTGTTCGGGGATACATTTTACGATGTTTTTCTTCGTCGTCTTCTTGTTATTAACTGCAGTACAATCGAACGTGATCCATTTCAACGCCTGTAACGTTCTATAATGAGAAGGCCTGGAACGAACTAAACACGTGAGAAGATTCAAAATAGTATGGAGTATTTGGACGATCTTTTTTCTCATTCAAATCGTTCTACACTTGTGCAAGAAACCAAAAGATAAATAAGTGGATCGAACCTCTACAAAGCCTAAAGTAAAGTGAAGTTCTTCACATCTGATAAACTATTTTGCCACCGGCATACTCGAGAAAATGCAACAGATTTTCGATCGCGGTATATAAGTAATTTAAAAAATTTTCATAAAACAAACCAGGAAGTCCATCTCTTTAATTACAAATTACATTATTGCTTCAATTTTTCTTTCGTCGAGAAACTTTTTTTTTTTGCATTTCAGCAAAAATCGGACCGGCGGATTCGCAAAACAAGAAATAAAATTGGTGTGGCCTTATGAAAGAAGCCAAATAAATTGAAAACATAGTAATTGATATTCGTAACCTTGTGTCTAGGAAGAGCTTCGTGCTATATATTTTTAATACTTCAGCTGCACTAATAACCGTTATTGAAAAATTGAATAGAAAGGCGGCACAAGGCACACAACCGGGTAAAAGTGTAAAACCCTCCCTATATGTGCTCTAACCTAGGAGTCCTCCCTGTCTAAAAACGTTGACTAAAAACATATCACACGCTGAGACTTAGACAGAGGAACGCTTATTTCTATAATTCATGTTGAAAATGGAACAGAGAACTGCTACTAGAATATCGCTAGACAGCAGTACAATTTCACAGTTGGTTTTGGCAAACAGGTGATTCTAATATACAGTGCATAGCCGTTAATTTCATTGTTCAGGTAAAACCAGGCAAATCCTTACAGATAAATGCATTTGAGTACACTGATATAATCGGAAACAGTCTTTGCCTTAAACAGATACTTAATTAAACAACCTCGAACTATAAAATATATAATAAGAACACTTTTAAAAACATTTGACGCTGAGATCCTTATAGAAATTGGAATTTGAATTCTCAAAAGAACGCTTAGCCTCAGCCCCAAAATAGATGTTCTTGTCTTTTTTTCAAAAAAAGACAGTGTAAATTATATATATATAATGACAACTGATATGAAATCTTGTTCTCACCTCCCAGGTCTCCCTCTCCCTTCATTAGCTCACCATGAGAGGAAAATATTGAAATGGCACCAACTAAGAGGAAGACAAAAATGACACGCTTCACCATCTTGGTAAATGGTAAAAATAAGGCAAAAACGGTTTCTGTTTCGGGTTTAAAAATCTCTGTAGAAACAATAGAAGAGAAGAAAGCTTGGAGGCACCTTTTATGCACAATTAAATTCCTTTCAAAGAACTTCAAGACACTTAGGTGATAATCGTATTAAACTCAAGAGCACAATCGCGTTGAAACACGTGGCGGAAAACAAGTATTCTTAAACTCAACAAAGAGGTGCAAATATACGCACGACACTAAATTTCTTCTTACAATTTAATGTTGGATTCAACAAATGTTTGAACCACTTAACCTATGTTAGTTTTCGCAAACCCTCCCAATTGAAAACTTTTACTTTTAGGTAAATAATGGTCGAGCTTCTCAGATACACAACTTTGAAGTTCAGTGAACATTTGTTTTACGGCTTCCATGCGATGAAATCATGCCGACAACAAGCCTTCGCTATTAACAACAAAATTTGGCAATTTTGGCATAACGTCTGAACGAAAAAGCTAGTTAGAAAGGGAGCCGCTTTCATAAACAGACATATAAACATATTCATTTTATTATCATAGTCATACCCTGATATATAAGAAAACTCACAATATGTTTGAAGAAACCCGATTACAGTCACAAAAAAGCTTTAAAACAATGGTTTTAGCTTCAGTGAAAAGTCTACGGAGCTTTCCACGGCGCCAGTAATAACAATGCGGCTTTCAGTTTCAACTAAATTATCACCGCAGTATCTTTATTATTTGGCTTTCCTTTTGAGCACTTGTGTAAAAAATAGATTGCTTTGTCCCTTTAGGGACATCATATTTCCCCTAAGGGATATTAACGTGTATGATAAAGCGAGGCAAACAATGAATTATCGCCAGCTTCTAAATAATTGTATCTCTAACCAATTATTTTATTTTAAATTCTACTATAATACTATTTCCACGGCTAAGCTTGTGTTATCTAAATTATGTCTTCAAGTTATACACGTGATGTAGTCTAAATCAAAGATCAATAATCTACTAGTAATCACAATTAACAACAAGTTCTGTTTTGCTCCCTTTTTCAACAACTTTATCGACTCCAAGACAGCTCTCCAACTTAACAAAATAATTTTTGAGACAAGAAGTTTTTCCTGTTGTATCTTCTGTCATAATGAATATGTGAAAATTAGAGAAAAGGAGGAAGAAGAAGACAGAAACTATCTCCAAACTTCTCAGTTTCATCCATAAGTGTATGATAAGGATGCAGCTATAAAATTGACTCCTTTCTTTTGTAAGATGGCAACCAAGACGCTTTTATAATAGTAAGAGCTTTAATTCGTTTTCTAAATAAAACTGTATCTTATTTGTTTTATTGCTCATTTTCAATTGAAAATGTGGTTAATTACGTTGTCCCAAAGGAAACGACCAATCAGTATACAGCGCGGTGTGAACAAGGACTGAAAAGGACGCTGAAAGGATTCAAGTGGTTCGAGTGCCGCTCTGGACAGAAAAACTTTATCTTTGGACATGTGTGTCAAAATTAGTTAAATAATAACTTTGTGTCTAGATTTCTAGCTTTGGAACCTTCTAAGGCCTTGACTAAAACTTCAATTTGTTGACACTCAAAATGGGGTAGTGTTAACGGCGGAGTTAACATACAAATTGGTAACTTCGCAAATCTAACTTTAAAAAAAATCTACAGATAATTTGCTCCATGTAGCTAATACTTTTGCTCTGAAAAGACTGCCATACTTGACATGTTAAATGGTCAATGGTTGTTACTTCAGAAAGAGCAGTTTGCGGAACTCTCCTCTATATGTTTTGTTCATCGTTGAGTAAATTATTGGGTTAATCGCACTACTAAAGAATACGGGTATCGGGTAGTAGAAACTGAGATATACCATTGCCTTTCTATCGAAGGCGACACCAAACAGAATCAGCAGAATTACAGTCGTAGCTGGAATAAAACAAGTGCAAAATGCTAGCAGAACAGCCACCAAAATTCTGGTGATCTTCTTCTCTTCCACTCCATAACTGGAGGATACTTGTAGTGCTGGTGATACGGCTGCAGTGTTATGGCTGTGGATAGCGCGGTAAATTTTCCAACAGCATACAGTAATTATGAGAAAGGGCAAAAATATGACAATGATAAGATATGTGGAACCCAATGGGATGAACACTTCACTGTTAGACTCGGGGACACAAAACGTCGGGCTCTCATGTAGCTCTGTGAATTTTATGTTTGCTGCAGCAGCGGCAATTCCAAGCATGCATGGCAAAAGGATCCATACAAAAAATATCATTAACTTTACTCTTCTTCGTGTGTAAATTTTCAAATAAAAAGAGTGGTTGCTGACACAGATATATCGGTTCAGTGACGTTAGTGCAAGAATAAAAATGGAGATTGCAGCCAAGCCATAACCTACATATCCTGCAATGTTGCATCCAACATCATGAAGTATCCACCTATCAGAGATGGAGGCCGCGACGCTAAGTGGCATTACAATTACCGACATCAACAGATCGGATACTGCCAGAGACACAATGAAGAAACTTGTGATGGTACGGAGTGATGGGTTTCTGTACACGGCCAGACACACAAGCAGGTTTCCGAGGAAAGCTGATAGATTAAGAAACACAAATACGCAAGACTCAACTACAGTCAAGGCAAAACCTCTTGGTGCAGAGGTGTATCTTGTAAATGACATGTTAGGTTGTGTTCCATTCATCTTTTAAAACGACAGGTTTTAACGTGCCCTGCAAAATAGAATAAAGATTTAACACATTGATAATTAATTAGTATAGCAACGGAGCCTTTTTACTCGTACCAACTTGGAATTAAAACTATAGTTGGTAAATGTCACAGGTGTTATACACACAGTAAACATCTACAGTAATTACTAACTGATTTTTCATTTTAAAGAACTCTAGTTGGTTGCATTTCAAGAAATTTAATTGGTTCGTTATTTGAAATGGGCAATTTTCAGTGAGAACAGGGTCAGTTGTGATAAGCAACCAATCACAAAAAGGCACGTTACAAATAAATTCGAGGTTAGCAGTCATTATTCACGACAAGTCGTGAAAACGATAAAACCTGATCAAACAATCTTATACATTTTGTTTGTTTTCTGCTATTTCGGAGTGACGCCTAGTTATAAGATGATATATAATTAGACTTTTAGTCATCTTGCAATCCCTCTAAAATGTTTTGTGTTTTAAGTAAACTGGCAGCAGTACTAAATAAAATTGCTGAAATAGATGAAATGACAACCTCCATAGTGTTGGCAATTGCTACATGTCTACAACTGTTGTGAAGCTAGATTTTCAACTATTCTTAACTTGCCTTCTTGTTTCGTTGTATTATTTGGAACTAATTTGTACGACATGCATAATTTTGAAACTTCACCACTGCCGCGACTATTAGAAACGCTTTTTCGAAATAGACATAAGTGCAGTTTCGCCAATTTGATTGATTCAAATACGCACTGGTTATCACCAATCATAACTATCGTTTTGCTCACATATGGAAAATAAACTCCAAAGTAAAATCTAACTATGTTTTACAAATTCTTAACTTGCGTAAACGAAATCTCACAAAAATATAAGAAGAACCTTACTACCATGTTACATTTACAGAGGACTTTGCTAAACAACAGACATATGTAATGGTTACTCAAAATAACTATATAGCTAATCCAGCCGACTGACAGTACGAGTTTTGCTTGCATTAATATTGAGGTTGGCAAAGAACAAAAACGAACAAACAAAAATGGCTCTACTAAGCTACAAGACAACTTTTAATCAAATGGTAAGAAGTGGCTTCAAGAAAGAAAAGTTTATTCATATATTGGATATCCTATTTACTTCAGTAGGTCATCTTCAATTTCAAGAGCAAAGAAAAATAGCCCAGAAATTAACAACTCAGAAATCCGTGCAGGAACTAAATCGCTGTATAGTTATCAACCAGAGTACCGAGATTTCTTTCAAGTCCAGTTCGTATAGATAACAGCTAAAATGGCTATTTACAACGGTTAATGCAGTTGAGAACACACTCATTTATAAAATGTGCATAACTGTAAGTATCTCTGCAATCAATTTACAACACAATTTATGATGAACCGCTGTTCCAGTTGAAATTAAGCGGCTGAAGCCGACAATTTGAGTTCGCTTACTGAATTTGAAATCATTTCTGGGCCCCTAAAACACCTATAATTTCTGCTTCCCAATTCAGCGTAGCACACAGCAACATGTCATGCCGGCAAACGACGTCTGTTCACGCTTCTTACTCTCAATATATTGCTAGATATACTTTCCTATCAACAGCAGCTGCATGTGAAACGATGCTTTTAGTTGTACTACAATTATTTTCAATTATTCATTAAACATCATGAACTGAGCGGACTTATTTTAGGTTCCGAGACTGCATGGGACAGGGGACTTCCATTGTCTTACAAACTTGCTATCTCGAACAGAACCTGTCTTGACTGTCTTCCTTGGTTACTGTTTACCAGGACTGCACCCAAACCAGTTCACATAGTTTCCAGAAACTAGTTACAGTTTTGTGACGCTAAACGATCTTAATCCAAAAGCTATACGTTTCAACTGAATTTATTATGTTTTAGTCTTACTGCACTGCTTCATTTCCTACCCTCCCCCTCTCCCTCAGTGATTCATTGGTGATGTTCTACTGTTCGCAGTGAGCTAGTCACAATAGCATTTAATTGGGTCAGTGATTTCCGATGATTAAGAAACCGCTTAAAATATCTTTCCATTGGCTACTAAGATTTCGGAAATACGAACAGCTTACGTTATATATATAGCTTGGAACTTTTGGTTTCAACGTGAAAGCGAACCAAGCATAAATGCTAACAATTCAGCATTTAGTCAATTCTGTTGGTTAAGAATTATGGACCGGTGAAGGCATATTGAGTGTAATAATGAATAATAAAAGAACAGACTAGAAATATTTCCTTGGGTGCGAAAGAATTCAGTCGTTTACGAAGATGAGTAAATATAGACTAATGTAATATTAACAAGAACAACTCTATTGAGGTATTCCCATTTCTATACACGATATTACCTAAATAAACTATAGCACTGAAAAAACTAAACTACATATAAGATAAAATAAACAGTGTATATATAGGTAAATTGTGTATACAATTGTAGAACTACATATTACACTTTACATGGCAAACATATGCAATTTGTAATATAATAGTTATAATATAATGATAATATTTGAACTATCAGATTTTTCACTTCTGACATGTACTGCTTGATAAATATAGGTGGGGCTTAGCCCACTAATATATGCATCAGTGTTGTTAAAAAGAAATATAATTTTCTCAACATCATTAAGATTTTCAATTAATTTGTAACGATCATTTTTCTACTAAAAAGTGAGGTTCTTAATTCATCATAAAGGGAACATTGAAGGAGGAAGTGTATTTCGTCTTCGACTATGGAAAGAGTGCAGTGAGGAAAAATTCTTAAATATTCGGGTATTTGGGGAATCGTAAATCTCCCGGTTTTTATTTTTAAATTGTGGTTACCAATTCTGAATTTTGAGGCAATTCTCTTATGTTCTGGCTTTTTAACATGGTTAATAAAGTCCGAATATTTTGTGTCATGTTCAAAAATTGAATAAAGTTTTAGTTTTCTAATTTAGAGTCATTAAGTTAGTTCGATGGCTTTTCAAACATGTTGAAATGTAGTCTTTTACTTTTCTTAATGCGCAAGAAGGATTGTCAAGGTTGATAAAAAAACTTGTCAATGTATAGTGTTAATCTTAGTGATTAATCCTGGTTTATTTTCTTGAGCCAATTGATTAGAAATTTTGAAGCAAAGACTAGCAATACAGTCTTTTGGCAACTTTTCGAGATGAATCCAAATTTTTTTGTAATTTCAGTGGTAGTCTACCAAGTTTGTTTCTGGATGCCACATTTAGTGAACGTTCGTTTACTCCTAAATGCAATTTATAGAAATATGCGTGTGTTTTCAATTACGTCTTTTTACTAAATAGTATAATAGCCCATTTCCGAATTACGCTCCACTGCCGACAAACAAAAGCATCGAGTCGAGGCCAAGTGCTCAAAAATA
>JAOEHT020286487.1:0-10366 GCA_025448195.2 Parazoanthus atlanticus
GGGGGGCAGAAAGTGTCCGCGTCCTGCAGCTTGAACACTGTTAGAGGGAGCACAATGAAGCTTGGAGGGTACGTACAACGTCACACGTGTACGTATGACGTCATAAAGCAGCCATTTTGGATTTTTTGGCTGCCGTCTTGCATTTTTATGACATCAGAAAAAGGTCTTATTTGACTCCAATTAGTGGAAAACTATTGGAATGAACTTTAATTAGCAAAACCATGAAAAAAATCAGAAAAATTAAATTACGAGAGAAGAATTTCGCTGACCTTTCACTCAGAAATTGGTTGCCATTGACACCTTGATTAAATATCACCACAATTTTTTTTTAAAATCAATTTTAGGAAAGTCACAAAACTTGGGAGCTCTACCTTTCGCGGTTCGTTCTTTGGAGAGGTTTGAATATGGCGTGGACACTTTCTTGTCCCCCTCCCTTTCCAATCCCCCGTGTAAGATGGAGTTGAAAACATAACTTAGCATTTAGAATAATCAAAACAGTGATACATATATCCAATTTAGTAACTAAAATATTTTTAGATTACCCTATATTCAAGAACAGTGTCTGCGCAAGAAAAACATGTAGATATGCTCAGCACGAAAACGAGGCGTCGATGGCCAGTCTTAAACCACCCAAAAGTGTTTGTTAAGAAATACCTCAAAATGTTGTGTTAGGTATTTGGGGAAATAGCACTGAATTTTGGAAAATTGAGATTTTAAGTGGCTGTCTCCTTATGATCGTTAAGGTTGCCGTCGGTTTAAAAAATATATTTCTTTCATTTTTTCGTGGAAGGTAGTCATGTACAAGTCATGAAATGGATAATTGTTTGCGAATATGATTTAAAACGCGCTGCCCCGATACCCAGGAAGGCCGGTTTGAAATGCAATTTTGAGCGCCAACTTTAAAAAGTCGCTTAACGGATAAAAATAATTACAGTTGGACAATAATTCTTGTATACCTGGGCAGGAGAATACTTCGTAAACTCGTAAATTCTTTTTGATAATATTTTCATTTGCATTGCCATAATATAATGCATGTCGAAAATCGCTACGCGGTTTTCTTTGAAACATAATATGCTAAAAGTATGTTTCCAAACTTGTTGCTCAGTTTCCGCATGTTTTTTAAACTGAAAACAGAATATTTTTGCAAACATCTCACCTTAATCTTGAATTTCATGAAAATATATCGTGCACTTTGTGCCTTCCAAACGATGAAAGTTTGTAGCGTATAAGCCTAGACGGTGTGCTCGTCGTCAGCTCGTTGTGCTCCATCGCGATATTCTATTTAATGCAGAGAAATCCATATTCAAAGCCAAAGTTGACCAGTTAACTTCAGTAAAACTATACATTGTCTTTTCGAAAGGCATTTGTTTTTGGAATACAACATTTTGGTATCTAATTAAATAGCATGACCGCCAAACGAACAGTTGTTACGCATTGTCTTGGCCCTATGATTTCAATCGTTGTTCCTGTGCTTCACCTTTCTTTTCACCTGAAGTTCATTTGTCAGCTACTTCTTGAAATGTAAATTAGATACCATTCATTGTAAATCGTTGTTTGAACTAAGATATCTCAGCTGTTTTCGTGCAAGAACAAGAGAAGTAAAAGTTTCTGTTTCCACCAACTCTGTAAATACTCAACCGTAACATTGTATTTTCTCTCTAAAACATTTTGAAAAGAATGATTCGGTTCACCTCGTAAAACAAGTAAATCGGCTTTGCCAGCATTAACAAGATCAGAAACGTTATAGCATATAAATATGTCATAAACAACCTACCAAATAAATGCCGGCCATTTTCTCGCACAGCCACAAGCATTGCTGGAGTCAACTTCATGTGAGCTGGTTCATATTTCCTTTCCAAATTATGTACAAATTGTAGTGAACAAATGAGATCGAAGTTTGCTTTGTTTCAATCTATTGATAAATATCAAGTATGCGGCAAGGCCCGAGTTAGGCAATGTGTAGCCTCTTGTAATTTTACGAACGGGTAGTAGGATTTAAGTGGGGCCATCCAAAATTTGATGGTTAGAAGGAAAGGGTGCATTAATTAATTCCTAATATTTGAAAGAAAGAAGCGAGAACCACCCACAAAATGAGCTGTGCAGAGAGCTTAGAATTGTTCTCTAGAGAGTGCAACTTCCCAAGCATTTCTCAGTGAGAAACGTTGAATCAGTAAGTCAGGCATTATTTGATTAACACAACCCATTCTGTAATCAAAGCTAACGAATAACGGACTGATGTTCTCAAAAACTATACCTCACAGTGTAATTACATATTGACTTTATTATTGTCAAACTACTACATTTAAATATTGTAATATAATAAATCGGTCTTGAACTGTAAAAATGCAACTTCAGTAGACAAAAACACTGTATTATATTTCGCTTCGGAATTTGGAGTTTTGTCGTTGTTTTGTTTCGTCGTTTTAGTGTTATCTTAAAATCTTATTTTGCACCTCAAAATAATAATTCGGTTTTGAGAGTGACTCTGTTTCTTGTTACAGAGTTTGCTTGAGAAGTATAAATCGTTCCCGCTTGCAGAACTGGGTGAGAGTCAGACCTTGACTGTTCAACACAATGACACTGTGGAAGTCTCTACTGACCTCGTACATGCCACTACGTCCCAAGTAGATGTGAATCCGCAGAATCAGGTATACTTACTCCTGTCTACTGTTATTATATTTAAAAGGAAAAAAGTGTAGATGTCTTTCCCCTGTTTTTCCCCTTGTTTTGTAACTGGAAGGAACCACGAGTTTCTCCTTGCTTGTTGAAAAATAGGCCCGCAGAGCGTGCATGTGGCTACTGCTTTTTAAAGTTAGGGTTAGGGGTATACCGGGCTGGAAGTAGAGTTCTTCATTTTTTTTGAAACCCCGCAGTATGAGCCCTCAAAATTTCAATGACTTTTAGTACTTTTTTTCAGTTTATACTCTTGTCAGGAACTTAAATAATGATTGCTGGAACACGAACAGTTTCTTTCTTGAGGAAAATGATACGTGTGCACTAAATCGCACACATTGTTCATCTGATGCGTGCATTTCACACTTCACTGTCACTTGTTAAAACTTGAGTTCTGCGGCCACGTTACACGATTTGTTCAGTTTCAATAATTTTAGGATATAATTGTTGAGGTAAATGATATAATGCCGACAATCATAAAAAATATTTTTAAAAAAACGATTTAGTAACAACATGTTGGAGTATTAATTGTAATAACAAAACAAAAATAAATACTTCATGGAATACTAACGTACTTCAGGAAAATAAAACCGCCATGCGTCGCTTTGACATCGGCTTTGAATAAATTACTTTGTTGATTATCGTGTTTGATGAACTTGGAAAACTCAACATATCAGTAAACTGGCTATGAATTTCTTATTTTCATTTTCTGATGACTGTAAAAGCTGTAAATTTTCAGAACACTGACTATTTAAGGTCGAAAGGAATTGTGAGTGATTAACAAACATCTAGATGTACAAGAATGTATTCATCCATGCCAAAATACAAGCGAGACACGACTTCAACGATGGAATCGCGAAAAAAGACGACAAATCAAACGTGTTTTATTGCCATAATTTACACCTACAATAATGGAAACACTAATAGAACACGGATAGAGAGTAGTCCATCATGTCTTCCAAACAAACATGACTCAGAGGTGATCGCCAGTTTTCTTCGTAGAGAATTTGAACAAACACTCGTAATATCTCGGAGGTTCTTCGGCAAGAAATACTGACTGAGAGCTGCTGTGCCTAAGTTTAAATTCAAAGCAGCGAAAACGTATTGTATTAATCAACATACCTTCACCTCAGAAACCCAAACTTTATCTGCAAAGGCGGAAGATAGGCAAAAGCATGCGAAGCATACGCACGTGAGATGAACGGCTCGACCGGATTACTGATCGGATTGTTCTGTGCTGGAAGACTACCTACGTGATTGTACCCGAGAATTCATCGGATACTGCCGGTGTTGGTCGTCTGGGAGAACTAACCAATAAGTGAAACGTCGAGGCAAAGTCGTTCATCTCCGAACACTTGCCGAATTACTTAACTTACTTACTTACACAGACGATAGCATAGTGGATATTGTGGCTATAGCAACAGTAGCCACAAAAATTGCAAAAACTTATCGAAGGAAAGACGGTAGAAAGAAAGGGTGGGTTACAATTGTGAATGAACCTTTACAGAATCCAGTTTGCTAACTAATGTATGATTTTTTCAGGAATTCAACGTAATCAAGATTAAAATCAGCCGTGTTGTTTCTAAACACTTCCAAGTTTCTGGTGATCTGGCGAAAATTTCATCCAATGCACTCCTTAAATTTAAGTTGGGCAGTGCGGGATCTTCAGATGAAGTTACGTTAACTGCAGATCTGTTTTGCGCTACACAGGTAAGTATTTAATGGATTTTGTCGTTACAGAATTCAGCTAGATATAGGTGAACTGATTGCCTTAGATTACCGTTCCATCTCGAAAGATGAACCAAAGGCTCCTTAGAGCCAACTCGTGAATAAATGTGGTATTGTTTAGCAACTGATAACCTTTGATAAGATTCACAATAATTTGAAAATTTTGTGAGATATTTTAGGAGGAAAAGAAATCGGGGGAGAGAACTTTTAGGGTTTTTTTGGATTTTAGGTAAGTTAAAAATTAATTTTTGGAGTTAATATTTAATAGACTAACGCCAGCTCGAATGCTATCCGAAGGGTGGCCCTTGCATGCTCGCTTAGGAAGAGTGTTTTTTCCCTTTTAAATCTCCTATCCAATCCCCCTAATCACTACCCTGCGAGCAGAGATCTCTCGTTCTTCGTGGCGATATGAGAGATCTCTGCTCGCAGGGTACCTAATCACAACCAAAAGACGAGGTGTAGCGCCCCTTAAAATATCTTCAGTGCGCTCGAGTATTCTCTTGGTTTGTTTCTTTCCATTTTGAACTCCAAAAATCGTTGTCAGTACTTCAAACGAACGCGACGGTGATTTATGATCACTCATCCAGCCTTGAAACTATACATAAATTTTGAAGCAACTCACAGTACTCCAAACGTGAAAGATCTTCGAAGTCAGTCAGTGAAGTAGTGTTCAGTAACGTTTTTTTTCCATTTCGAAGCCCAAGAAGATGTATCTTAATTGTAAGAAGTGAAAAGTATATATAATCTTGGTTTGTATTATGCCTCGCTTGCCTCGACCACGGCGCCATTTTGCTGTCCGCACACGTGACTGTGACATACATGTTTACACATGATGGATGGATCGATTGACCATAGAGTGACATCTACCCCTACCGCCTAACTGCTATAACTCGATCATTGCTTTTTGCGCATTCACGAGTTAGAAATCGTTTTCATTCGTGTCGGGGAAAAGGTATTGTTGGAATAACTTGAAGAAACGGCTATTGAGCGCTTTATCAATGATGTTATGACTGTATTCTGCTATGTCGAGCATTGAGAAGGTTTCTTGAAACAGTTTTTATACCTAAATTCTTTTCAATAAAAAAACGTAGCGTGCCACGAATTAACCAGAATTTGTTGCACAGGTTTATATACATGATTGAACTCTGATTAAGTTAGAAGCGGAACTAAGTTCTGATATTTTGTTCATAAATTAGTGTACAACAAATCCGTTCGAGGCAAAACTCGGTTATCAAAAAAAATCTAAATGAAATAAAAGTATTAGTATAGTTCGCACATTGAAAAGTTTGTATAGTTAGATTTTAACGAGATTTGAAAATCTTTACATTGGAAAACATACCTTGACACAAACAAAGAGAACTGATCTTTGTAAGCATTTGTTCAAACTTATGAGATGTTTGGGTAACCATCCCAAATTTGCAAGTAACATACAGATTGACAATTTGATTAGAAAGATCTTGACACTCCCTGTCTTTTAAAAAAAACCGCATCTATTTTGGAGCAGGCAAACCAAAGTTACGGCGGTTTGAAGTTAGATGATTTTATGAGAAAATGAGGCCATTTTTGTCCAACTTTAGCGAACACCTTTTGGAAATCCAGCCATGCAGATGAGAACTGCGAATAGCTTCTTTTAAGGATTTTACCTTTTATATCCATGTTCTCACACTTGCGATTGTGAAAGTCGATCAGAATGATGCTTGTTATGGAACATTTTTGTTTAGGTTTGTCTTCTGGGCTCGACTTTCCAAAAGGTGACTGCGGTGCGATTACAAGGGATCCCCGCCCTCCCGAACCGACCTTTTTTAAGGTGTTATAAAATTCGTAACGCTTTGAATATCCAAAAATTCCTCGACATTTTAAAACAAAGCGAAATCCAGGGAGTCGCTAACGTGTCTGCTAATCGATTTACAAAGTAGACCGGAAACGATAGGTGCAAAACAAAACAAGGTTAACTGAACTGACCAGAAAAGGCTGTTAAAATAACGCTATAGTACAACATTTCAGCTGCGTTTTTTGAACAAAATAAAATCGATTAAAAAAACCGGTTACGTTGAAATGAAAGTCTTGAATTGTCCTGTCTTAAAAAACAGTTTTGGAGCAGGCAAACCAAAGTTACGGCTGTTTGAGTTAGATGATTTTATGCGAAAATGAGGCCACTTTTGTCCGATTTTAGCCGACACCTTTCGGAAAATCCAGCCAGATATATCTTAATATAAATATATGTATCTTAAAATCTTTCAGGGAATCCGAAAAAGTAATGAAACAATTGTTCTGACAAAAGAACGTGATGAGTTGACGCAAAGAAACAAGGATCTTGAAAATGAGTAAGTATTGAGTTGACTTCTTTGAATTCCATTTTAATGTGAGCAAATGTTTTCTGACACATAGTAATCCAATTTATGTTATACATATTTTCAATTTGTTCACCTTAACGATAAAATGATAGTTGTTACGAAAAAATATAGTCTTATAGCGATACAAAATAATATTTTTGTTACAGAGGCAGAACCATGGCAGGTTTAGCAGTGAGAACTTGGGACATATTAAAAGCATAAATGTTCATTATTTGTGCATTATTTCGTGATAACTTAGTCATATGCACTTATGTAACACTTGCAGCAGTAATAGAAATAATAATAGTTAAAAATGACTACTTAAAACGTTTTCGCACGACGCGACCAACACTCAGGGCAACTTGCTTTGATTCTTAACATTTAAGAAACTACAACAGTGAATGCTGAAAAGCAACTTTTGGAAGTAACTATTCATAATTTAAATAAAATGCAGATTTAGTCGTGTCATTGAATTCTTTACATTTAATCATCTAATGGACAAAGGGGATCATTTTGGTCCCCAAAGGTCTTTCCGACCTAAAATCTGAATCGTAAAGCAATTAAAATGAAAATTGTAGTACCTGTAGTCGGACTCTTTCATAGTTTTCTGTTTGATCACATAAATGCATTTTGTCTATTAAGTCCATAAAATCTTGCTCCAATTTTTAGAAAACACATTTTTTGAAAAATGCAAGATGGCAGCGAAAATGGCGGACCTGTTGTGCAATGAGTGATGCCATAGTAACAGTTCTTATTTAAAATGGAAAGTATTTAGCTAGGCCAATGCTGCTTGCATGCCAATTGGTCAGCTTTTATGTGTCTACACTTGGAAATTCTTGGGAGGTCAAGTTTAAACCCCCCTCCCTTGTCCACATACGTTATGATTTAGGGGTTGTCCATTCGATGGTTAACAAATCAAGTCAATTATTATTTCATATAGTCCGAAGTCATGTCAAAACTTGCAAATTTATTAATTAATTTGGAATTTGTCTCCTCTTGGAGGGACGGGTAATATTGAACAAGAGGATAATGTACTTAAAATGTTCTTAAAAGTCATGAACTTCGGTCTCAAGAAACCGCCCCACTCGTTGTTTTATCAAAACGTATTTCCTTGCTTTTTGATTGAGACAACATATTTGTCTCTAAAACTAAAACAAAAACCAGAGCCGTGAAAATTAACACAGGGGTATTTGATCAAACTCTAAGGTTAATCCCCTGGTTTTTCTGTTTTGCCGGTTTTGCATATATAGCTTTGACAACCAAACTCCAATTCAACTGCCTTTAATGATAAACACTACAAACTGTGGTAAAGGTTTTTATCCAGAGGGGTCATAGTAGAAACTAGGTTGGCAGAAAAAGACGTTTAGATAATTTGCTGTGTCTGTATTACGGGTAACCCGAGATTTTCATAACAAAAAGAAAAAAAATAGGTCTTTGTATTCCGTGACTTTTATTGCCAAAAACGTCAAGAGCGAAATGTGCCAAATATTGCAACTTTGACCCACAAAAAAGAGAAATTTTGTTGTTCATTGAGAAATAGAAGTTATCAATATGCATTGTTCAAATTAGTTATACTAATACAGGGACACAGTTAACGTTACCTACAACTATTTAAAAATTTGATTTGATTTTTAATTGATTTTTGTATTTTTTGAGTATACATTCAAATTTGTGCACGGCTGGAGCTAACTAAACAGTTGCTAAATACTTGAGGAAGGTTCCATTTACTACCTACCAAGTTTCATTTCAATCGATATAAAAGTGACAAAGTTAAAGAGGGGTGTTGTATCAACCCCCTCCTAGAAGGGAATGGGGGAAAAGGCTATCAAAAGAGAAGGTTAAAGAGATAATCTAAAGGGCTCGTTAACATGAGCTTATCTTGACTGTGGGGGCAGATAAAACTATTCACTAGAGTTTTCTTTGACACAACTTTTGAACCTGTTGCAGTTAAAAGCTAACTTTTCATGACGACTTTCCCAAAATTTTATGGCAAATCTTTTGGTGTATGCATGATTGTTCAGCTCCGCGTCATCGCACATTTAAATGTATTTGTTTGCACACGAAAAATCAACCCACTAGTTCGCTCCGAATCAACACATCGTTGCATCTCTCAAAACATATCCATACTAACTGTTCAAAGTGTTACATTCGCTTATATATTTATCTTGTTTTCGCTACAACCAAATGATGAACAAGAAAAGGCAGTGGGAATGCTGCAGACTAAAGACGAGACCGTTTGAACTTATTGTTTAGTGCATGTAGTCATTGTTTGTTGCATGTAGCCAACGCATCAAAATTTGCAGCCCTTTCTCAGATACCGATTTCTGCGCGCTGCAGTTTTCTGCCGACCAGTCATTTTGGAACCAAACCTAGTTAATAAATGCTCCAAATCCACGCACGCAGTCTTCAATTTTCTGTGATCTATCCTCACAAGCACGCGCAGGTTGGCTTGACTATTTTGAGTGCTCCACTTCAATCTGCAAGAACTATAGCTACATACTTACTTTTGTTTTCTACGTCTTGTCCTCTGGCTAAGTTTCGACCATTCATCTCTTGTTTTATTTCCTGGACAATCTATTCTCTCCGGTCCTGATCCATTTTTTCAATAACCAGCTTCTCAGCCAGCACCATACTCGTGATCTTCCGATGCCTTTCAATTGCGCCAAAGTGTACGATTTAAGTTAGCGCGTTCTTTGCTTATTATAATACTTTCTTATTATCCATTAATGGATGACTAAGCTGGACGGCAGTTTATAATGAAGTGTGAGACAATTACTAGGTTGACTGAACGCACATCATACACCGAGACTAGAATTTGAATATGAATTGGATTTTCTGGTTTAGGGGCGGAGCTAGGGTTTTCAACGAGAATATTTAATGAGAACCAAGGCATTGCCGAAGCGGGAATTTCGAAACTTTTTAGACCCCAACTTAGTCGAGATGGATTTGACCATATGAAATCTTGAAGTAGAATGCTCAGAAAGGTTTCAAACGAAAGCTTATAGATGGGGCTACAAAGCCCATATGCTGTTTTTTGTGGAGCATACTTGGAGCAACTATCGAATACCCCGCCACCTACTGCCATCTATTGTTGAATTCAGTGCGCACATATTTTTATAGAACGAGAAATGTGCCGCATACTTCAAGCAACGAAAAATGAACATGTAATAATTCTTCCATACAAACAAAACCCCAAATTTACCTGTTTTGACAAGCAATTTGACCAAAGAAAAATCGAAGCGAACTGGCAAAGTCTTTTCGTGAAACAAATCCTTATTCCTGGGGCTACGCGGGCTACATGCTATTTTTCTAGGAACGCCTCGCATTTGAGCACTAAATTGCACTTTTTGAGCGCAGGTTGACGTGAATTGTGATGCTTTCCTCTCAAATCAATCAAGATCAAAGTCCGTGACGCTTTAAATCAGTATGGAAATTGCCTGTATGTGACGTCATCTGACCGGCCATTTCGGGCCATAGCAATAATTGCTGTATTCTGGCCAAAAACACGTTCTATGCAATATAACTAAGGACTGATAGGCAAAATACAGAGGTTAATTAATATCTTCTTCTTCTTCTTCTTCTTCTTCTTCTTCTTCTTCTTCTTCTTCTTCTTCTTCTTCTTCTTCTTCTTC